>PVJD01001217.1:156950-265539 GCA_004026545.1 Mormoops blainvillei
GGGGGGGGGGTGCGGCGGTAGCCGAAGGAGAAGAGAGCTCAGCTGTGGAATGACAGGCTTCGGTCACCGGAGTCACAATGGTAGGTGGGCACCAGGGGACCGTGACTAGAGTTCAGGGGGAGCCTGGGCTGAACAAAAATCTGGAAGCAGCCACAGTACGGACAGTGATGACAGCTCCAGGACTAGATGACAATGCCCCGGGAGGCAGGAGTCAAGGAACTCTACGAGGGGGTGAGGTCGGAGATCAGAGAACCCCGTGGGGACTGAGGGGGGTTGTCCTGGGAGTCAAGGAGGTTGATCTTTCTTGAACAAGTTCAAAAGAGAGAGCTTAAGAAATATAAGAAACAGACCATTTTGAGCAAATCACCAGGACACCACGGATGATTCTAATTAGCGGCCCGCGCGCCCATCTCAGCTCACTTCCGTGGTCTTTGCCAGGGCCGCCCACGCGCTTGCGCTCACACGGAGGCTTCTTTAGACACCTCCCACTCTGCTAAGGAGGCGGAGAGGGGGAGGCAGCAAGGGAGGAGACAGAGGGGAAGAAGGCAGGGCGTGGGCCCAGGTCTCAGAGGCAGCTCTGTCCCCGCCTCCCCTTCTCCCCAAGGTGCTGAGACCCACTGGGCTGACTGTAGCGCCAGGAGGGATGAGGAACCCGGGGTGTCCCCGTTCTCCAGCTCCCCTTCCCTGGGAGGCCCTGCGGCGTCCCGCCACCCAGGGTGCAGGGTGCAGAGCCCCTCTGTCCCTCGGGAGGGCTGCATCGTGCCGCTGCCTTTAGTTTCCTCAGTGGGTTTTGAACACTCAGGGTTCTGGGGGTCCTACTCTTGAGAACAGGGTACAGAGGACCTAGACTACCCACTGTGCAGGTGAGTCAGCAGAGGCTGGACAGTGAAGTGACTTGCCCACGGTCACCTGCTGGTGAGCAGCAGGACCCTCTGGTGACAGGGCACCCCTCAAGAGGGCCTGCGGGCAGCATGCAGTGGGGACAAGCAGCAGGGAGGGGCAGCCGCTTGGTCCTATGTCAACTGCAGCCCCCCGTGGGAGGCGGGGCTCTGAAATGGGGTGCAGGGGAGTTTCTCGAGTGCCAATGAGACCTGAACATGCCGAGCTTTCTCGAGAGAGTCCTGCTATGGAACTATGGGCAGCTGTCCACCTAAACTCCCGCCCTAAGCAGCAGAGGGGACATGGGAGGACAAGCTCTCCCTCTGACCCTCTCGGTGCCTGAGTGCCCTGGGGTTCCCGCCTGAGGTTGCCAACGGACCGAGTGCCGCCTCCGTTCCGACATCCGGACGTCTCTCTCTGGTCCTCACTTTCCCTTTCAGCCCAGACTCACACATCCAGCCTACCTATGCCCTGTCCTGACTAGGACGGAGCTGAGGAATTCTAAACTTGATATGACCTCAATAAAGTTCCCAATGCTCCACTGTGATGACTAGCGTTGTACGTGAACTTGACTCGGTCATGGGCTGCCCCAGTGGTGGTCAGCGTTCTCCTGGATGAATGTGACACGTCCATGGATGGACAGAGTGAAGCTGAGGATCCTCCCAATGTGGGAGGCCTCGGCCAATCAGCTGAAGCCCTGCGGGGAACCAAAAGCTGACCCTCCCTGAATGAGAGGGCATTCCTCCCAGCTGACGGCCTTTGGGCCGGGACATCATTTCATCCTCGCCCTTGGGTTCCAGTTACTCTGAGGGCAATGCTGGTCCTCGGGCCCTTGGGCTCAGACTGGAAGTAACCATAGCCCTGGCTCCCCGGGTCTCCGCCTGCCGCCTGCGGCCCTTACGACTGTCAGCCTCTGTCGTCACGTGCGCCAACCCGACGAGCCCCTGTATAAACACAGGCACACACGCGCACACAGTGGCGGTGCCACTTCTCCAAGAATGTTGACTGGCACATCCACTATCACACCTGTTTCTCCCTTAGCCTCCTCCGTTGCACCGAGCAAACAGCACGGCCACAGCTGCTCCAGAGGAACAACCTGGAAGCCACCCGGACTGTCCATTTCCGTCACCTCCTGTGCTCCCAACCCTGCAGGGTCAGACCTCTGGTCCCTCCCACAGAAGGCACCTGGGATCTGCCTGGCCTGTTTGCCACCTCACTGCAATGCCCCTTCCCCGCTAGCAACATCCCTGGCATCACCTGACACCCAATCTCCACAGGGCATCTCGGGCCCCTGCTTAAACCCTCCAATGGCTTCCGTTCCCATCACACTTAGAATAAATGCCCAACCCTTCACCGTGGGCCATGGAGGAACCTGAACACTGGAGAAGTCAGCTCAAAGGGTTTTTTCCTAAAAACCTTTAGAAGAGACAAACATGTCTGTGTAACTGCTCAAGATATGGCTTTTAAAAAACCTCTTTAAAATATAGGAAACATTAAAATCTTTAAAATATAGGAAACATTTTGGGGGAGATAGAAGTTTCAATGCCACTCTGACCCTGCCCAGTGTGACTCAGTGGGCTGGGTGTCGTCCTGCAAAACAAAAGGTCGCAGGTTCGATTCCCAGTCATGGCACATGCCTGGCTTGAGGGCCAGGTTCCTGGTCAGGGCGTGTACGAGAGGCAACCGATCACTGTTTCTCTCCCTCTTGTTCCCCCTCCTTCCCGCTTTCCCTAAAAATAAATAAATAAAATCTTTT
The DNA here is from genome assembly GCA_004026545.1 of Mormoops blainvillei. NCBI lineage: Eukaryota > Metazoa > Chordata > Mammalia > Chiroptera > Mormoopidae > Mormoops > Mormoops blainvillei. The sequence continues at coordinate 159,586 of PVJD01001217.1, forward strand.
AAAAAAGAGAAGAAAAGAAAATGCCACTCTGGTGTCTGTTCTGCCTAGGTGAGATCATATTAGGCCCTGCATCGATAAGAGCTGGCAGACTTTGAAAAGAGTTTGACACACAAATCTAGAGAATGACTATTCAGGAATAAATTATGAGAAAAACACACTTAAAAACCAATTTTTAAGTCGAGGATCATAATGATGAGAAAATGTTTAAGTGCTCATCAGCAGATGCTCAAATCATAAAAAATAAGTCTGATAACCTTGCCCAATAAAGACCAAAAAAGTGTGCTAACAAGCCTTTACATCTCCTCTTTACTGACTCGTACGATGGCACTCAAAGTCCTGATCCCAAGGCCCACCAGTCGCCCCGACACCCCAGGGACCCTGGCCCCACCTCCCAAAGGTCCCCCCTCCCCTCCTTGGCAGCCTCGCTGCCTCCCTGAGGCTCCCTGCCCCACACTCACCCCCAGGGGACGCTCCTGGGCTGCTCCCTCCTTGCTCAGGTCCCTGCTCACCAGCCAAGTCCCCGGGGCCTTCCGGACGGGTGGGCGGGCGCCATGTGGGAGCCCGGTGAGGCCAGGCCTAAGTTAGGTCCCCTGGCTGAACTGAGATCCAGGGCTCTTTCTACTGTATTTTGCCTCAAAGAGCCCAGGAAGGGAATTAGGAGACTGAGCGACACTGGTGCAGTAAAGGACCACTGAGAAGGGGTTGGAGCGAAAAGCAGGTAACAAAAATACCATTTTATACGAGCACAAGGGTGAGGGCTTCTAAAACTCAACTTTGAAAACCAGAACCTCTAATTTGCTCAGCTACGGGGGGCAGTTATCTGCTGTTCCTGACCAAAACCTTTTACAGCTCTCTGGCTATAAAAGGAACGCCAAGTCATCCCTGAAGCATGTGGGGTAGATATGGGAAACGGGTGGACACGCAGCTCCTGAAGCAGGGTTCCGCCACACGCCCGTCACACGCCCAACCGCCCACGCTGTGACAGCTGTGTGAGTCACCTCCCGCACCCGACCTCACTCCAGTCAGAGAAGGTCTCTGAGCGAGTACGTACTATTATTTTAAATGTTGTTTAAAAATGACTGATCTAATCGCTGAACCCACGACCCGGGTATGCGCCCTGACTGGGGGTGGAACCTGCAACCTTTTGGTGCACGGGACGACGCTGCCACCCATTGCGCCACCTGGCCAGGGCCGTGGTGCAGCCTCTTTGGCAAACGCTTCGGCAGTTCATCAGGAAGTCACGGTTCCCATCAGACCCAGCAATCCCTCCGAGACATGAACTCGAGAACAGAGAACCATGGACCCAGGAACTGCGCGCGCACGTTCACAGCCGTGTACGGCAACAGCTCCCAAGCCGCGGTAACCCACATGGCCACCGGCGGACGACGCAGGCGCACGCAGCGGGGGCCGCACAGAGGACTGTCGTCGCCGATAAACAGCAGCCAAGTCCCGCTCCGCGACACAACATGGGCGAGCCGCGGAAACCTTGCCTTCACTGGGAAAGACCACCGTGGAGGGCCACACCTCCTGTGATTCCACCGGTGGGAGATGCGCAGAATGGGCCTGGCTGCAGAGACAAAGAGGGCTGGGGGGCGGGGCAGCAGGAAGTAACTGCCCACGGGGTTTCTTCTGGGGGTAAAAAATGTTCTGAAATGGACTATGGTGATAGCTGCACAACTCTGTGAATGTACTAAAAAAATCCACCGACTTGTATAACATAAAAGTAAATGTTATAGTGTGTGAATTACATCTCAATAAAGCTGTTATAAGGTAAATAATTAAAAAACCCACTTATCTCTTTTTGAGGGCAATTTGGGAAAAACTAATGTTCTTCTCTCTCTCTTTTTTTTTTGGTATATTTTATTGAGTATGCTATTACAGGCGTCCCATTTTCCCCACTAACGTTCTTTTCTTGAAAGTGCAGGTTAGAACGTTGGCTGTAACTGCTGTTACCTTTGCTCATGGGTCTGTGGATTCCAGACAGTGGGACAGTCATCTGTGGGATCTGCTGCCCAGGCTGAGAGGTTCGAGTGAATCAGCGGCAGGCCCAGTCCTCTAGGAGCTATTTTGCCATTTTTCCATTTTTGAATACATTCAGTAAGTTGACATATATGATGAGCTTAAAAAAGCCATCTTGCAAATCCCTTGAAGAACGAAGGACTTAACAAAGACAAACAAGAGGCAATTTGAACTTAAACAGTCGAAAGGAGCCCTGACTTTTGGACTTACGGGGCCCATGTAGACGCCCTGGTGCACGTCCCCAAACTGGCCTTCTCCGACACAGCGCCCAAGCTCGATCCTCTCCCGCTGAATCTCGCAGTCCCCGGCTGCAAAACAGGACCCGCGTGTTAGAGACACTGGGGGGTGGCATTCCAGACGCAGACACGACCCTGGGCGCGTTTCATTGCGTTAATGTCCACGAGTAAAAACTTCATCGTGGCACATCTTTCTACGGACACCCCGTAAACGCAGTGGAATTCTCTCAAACAGCAGTTTGCATGGCGCTTCTGCCACTGTGGTGGCACTGGCTGGACTCCCAAAACCCCGAGTCAAGTGACAGGTAAATTTGTTTCATATGTTTTAATGTCTGATTTAGTTTATAACTATATTCGATAGTTTTCTAAGTAATTTCTCTAAGTATTAAATTATATGCTTAATTAATAAGTGATATTAGTTAAGATATTAATATATGAAGGCTAGAAGTTATTTAAAGCAATTATTTTACAAATAACTAAAGTTTATAAATATGGAGGAAACAAAAAATTGTGTCATGAGTAACTGTATGTTTTAAAAGTTTAAGAGTGTTCCACTTCATTGTAATCCTATCTTGATATTATTCATGGAGCTAAAAGAGTTTAAAGAGGCAGCTTCTAAAAATCAATTTCAAAATTAGATAATTCGGAACCAGATTAAACCCATCACACCAATCAATTATGAGCACGGTGTATTTTTGAGAGCACTGGCCTCGAATCAACGTGTTAGAGGTTGCTGACTTACGCAAACCAATTACTTACAGGCTGCTGGCGCACAGGGAGAGAGTGCCCACTGGGGACCCGGGATGAACTCCAAACAACCCCCTACTTAGCTCGGGTTTCCTTGCTTCCATCAGCCAGGCACGCTGTTCCCGTGGCCCTCACTGCGCACGTCCCACTGGTATCATCACCAATGGACTTAAAACAACAGCCAAGTATTTTAAAACATTGCCCCCAGTTTATCAAATTATAAATCATGAGAACAATTCAACCCAAATTTTAGATGGCCATTTTCCTCTTTAAAATCACTTTAGCTAGTAGTTCCATTGATTTAACAGCATGAGTAAACCAATGAAAAATCGTTTAAAAATAAAAGTTAACCGAAAACCGAAACATCCCGCATCATTCCATGGGCTGCAATTGCAAGCAAATGCAGTCATTTTAAAGGGATCCTGTTACCTTCGTCTACTCCATAGCTTTCTGTGTTGCCATTGAGAGAGAAAAAAATTGAAGACCTTGCTTAGAAATAACTAATAGCAATTAGGTTAACAACAATAAACTCGAAGAGTACATTTCAATAATATTCACTTTGTTAAATGGTTTAACCATGAATACGAGTAATAAAAAGAGGACTAGACACAAGTAAAAGCTACATTTCTTCAAGTTAACTCAATGTGATGTAAACAACGCTTTGAAGTTCTACCTCACACATTCCTAGCTGACAGCGCATTTCCGTGGGGTCTGGATAACAGTTAGTCATGCTGGACATTTACTGCCCAACCCTGAATAATAAATATACAAATAAAAATTTGGATTTTCTGCAGGTGTGTACACATGACTAACTGGCTAACCAGAAAGTAACCTTCTCCCAAACCGCTACTGCAAGTCAAAGCGCACACACTGAGGCTGGCGCTCTGCCCGCCTGGGGGCTCTGTGGTGATGCAGGGGCTCCGCAGAGGGCGCCCAGGGCCCGCGCAGGGGTGCGCACGCCTCGGTAGGCGCTGGCGTCTCTCTGTTTTGGGAACAGCTCCTCAGTGTGCGCAGTACACCTAAAGGTGAGTGTCTTCTAAAACCTTTACACAACCGAGGAAGGCACCCCAGACGCTGATACCGCACACGTGCCGCGGACATTAGGGACGTCAGGGCATCAACCGTCGAATTGCTAGGGCCTCTGAGAGTGTGAGGTGGAATCATAACAGGACCTTTTTAAGTGGTAGATTTACAATTTTTAAAATGTGAATGACGTTTCATGGGTACCCCATTCAAGATCTGGGACTCCGTACTCCGACTGGGGATCTGGGGCTTCCCGAGCCTCCTCCACCAAGGCGCAGCAAAGGTGAGGGAAGCAGGATGCTGACATCTCCCAGCGCTGGGAGGTCTGCAGGGAGGGCAGCACCCCACACCTCCCACCCGCCCGCCCCACCGGCTTAGGGAAACCTACTTTGAAACTGCTTAGTTAAAGGCAATAAAGAAGAACATTTCAAAGGGGAAAAGCAATTGACTAAGTATTCCTATGCAAAAAAGTAAACATAGATGTGCATATATTTAACTTTACATAACACTTGTTTTCTACAAAGAGGAAATACTCCAATCGATAAAGGTTATACTACCACAGAGTCAGAAAGCAAAATGACAAAAGGCCCACAACTAAACTGACTGATAGTTATTTGAGTTTTAGGTACATAAAATGTGGAATTCTGAAGGTGGAAAGGAGTCTGTGTTAAGCACTCAGTGAGGTATTGAAGGCAGTTCTAAGAGGAGGAGCATCTAAAGCTTCTAAGCGCAGCTGTGCGCAGGCCCCCGGCGGTGCGAGCCCCCGCGGCGTGCATACTCACTGGAGGGCATGGTGTACGCCTCGTCCTCGTCCACGATCTCCGCGTAGTCGTCCGTCTCTGCGGGGAAGGGAGCAGGTGTGTTGGAAGAGGTTAAATATTTGACCTCCCTGCCTGTAATATAATTTGAAAAGGCAAAGCAACCTGCCTACATCCCCTACCATGCTGTCACATTCCTCAATTTTTGCTCACACATGAGTCACTTATGGAAATAAAAGTGACATCATGGTCCAGTGTGTTCAAAGACACAGACTTGTTTCTCAGGGAGCAGCCGAGCTGACACAGAAAGCCCTTGTGAAGAGCAGGACGGCACAAAACGGCTGTGCACACGACCCAAGCCCCCTCGGCCCTGCCTGCAGCCCCGCTGCGGCTGCAGCAAGCACAGCCGCCGCCCCCCCGCTGTCCACTGGCGCCCCCGGCAGGGCGGGCGTCTCCCACACAGCACCTGACGCTGTTCCCAGCCGGTTCCACAGCGTCGTCCCAACGTTCTCCTTCGGAAAACAAACGTGACAGCCGATTTCTGGGGAGACCAGCTGGGCTCATTTATTTCATTTGTTCAGGGTGAAAGCAACCCAGGAATTTATCTCCAGTAACTTTTACTCAGATATCTGAAGAGTACACATTAATGTCAAAAGGGCAAAAGACCCACCAAAAAGAATAAAATGAGAACAAATAGTGTATTAAAATGAGTTCTTCTCCGAGATAAGGTCAAGGGGCTCTAGAGTTTCCACTTCTTTCCGGGATGGAGTATTTAAAAATCCACCCCTAATAGAGGGGGGAACCACACAAAGAAAATCACCGCACACTAGGTAACAATCATGCTGAAAACTCGGGAGGGCAAAGCCTTCAGCCACTTCCCACATAAGGATTTACGTGCTGCCGGGCCACTAAGGGGGGGGGGGGGGGCAGTCCTTCTGAAATTATCATCTGAAGTGAATTCTATTTTGAAAATTTGACCTGGCAGCCACTGGAAACCCCATAGACGCAAAAAGCTGAAAGTTCTTTCTTTTGTGATGCCATTATTACTTCTTTCAGATATAATTATAGAAACCAAAGAAAATCCAGACTCTACACAGTTTATAAGCTCTCTAGGGCAGGGGTGTCCAGCCTGCGGCCCGCGGGGCCGCGTGCCACCCAGGCCATGTGAGTGCGGCCCGATACAGGATCGTAAATTTACTTAAAACACGATGAGCTTTTTTTGTGATCACCCGTCACAATGTATTTAACATGTGGCCCAAGGTAACTCTTCTTCGAGTGTGGTCCAGAGGCGCTAAAGGGTTGGACACCCCTACAGGGCATCAGTCACCCTACACAGGGCTATGGTAACTGTTGAGCACAAACCTTAAAGTTCAGGGAGAATTCATGTCTCAGTTTGAACCCATCATCACAAGTTACTAAAGTAAAAAAAAAAGTTCAACTGGCAGAATGTAAAGTCGATAAACCCATTCTCTTTAAGACATTTAGCAAATACAAGCTATTCATAAGTCCTGTATACACACAGACAGTCCATACTGCTCTTGCCTGTCTACCCTAACCCTGATACTACGTATAGGGCTGAAGAAAAAGTTAATCTACCCCAAACCTTACCTTCTTTCATTTTGATATTTCTCCCTCTTATCTGTGCTCAGTGAATACCAAGAATAGTAAATCGTCACAGATTTGCTTTTGCATCATACGGCTTCACAAAAGACACCATGAAATCTGGGACAGACGGGCGCTCAGGCGCTGGTATCAGCCAGGACTGAGCAGGGAGGCACCCACTCTCGGGGTTCAGACGATGGGCAGCACGAGTCACCCCGAGGCCAGGTGCTCACTAGCCGTTCCCTCCTCTCATCCTGTCACTTAACAAGCTCAGCTCGGGCCACTCCTGGCACAGGCCCTGCCCGAGGAACAGGTCCTGGCTGACGCCGAGGCAAGTCGCTGGCGTGAGAGCTGCCCAGACGCCTGCCACTCTGGCCCACACCGAGCCGCCACTGCACTTGGCCCTGTGCTGCACGAAGAGGCTGCGCATCAGTCCCGCACTCAGGCACCCGAGCTCCCACGTCCGTGGGGGACGCTGCCGTCCTTCTGAGCCCCACGGGAGAAGCGCGCCTCCACCTGAGAACTCGCTGTGCACCGACGCTCACGCTGGCTCCGAGCGGGCCCTGCCTGAGGCCAAAACTCCCCTATGCGGGGACCCCTTCTCTAACCAGCCCCGTCCCCTCTTCGGCACACTGCCTGTTTTATTTCCTCAGTGCCCGTGACAACCCACGACCTGACCGTCCTTTGCTCCTTGTCGATGGCTACCCCTCTCCAGAACAGGGTCCCCGTGGGAGTGGAGCCTCGTGTCTTGCTGACCCCAGGTCGTCGGCTCCTACACGGTGCCTGGCACAGAGAAGGTGCTCTGGGAATACCTGCTCAACATCAAGAACAGGTGCACGGCGACATGTCCCCATGAACCTGGGGCAGCGGAGCCAGGCAGCCTGCGCGAGGCCGCGCAGCGCGTGCAGGGCAGCACGGCACCGCTGGGGACAAGGCACACACTGCACATTTGGGTCACCCGCCCGACCTCCACGTGTCTCTGCCTCAGTGGCGCCCTCAGGGGTGCCGGGACAACACCTGCTGGAGGGCTGCTCCAGGACCGCAGGAGACGCCAGCTGCGAGCCGGCCTGCCGGCTGTGTCCGAGCTCGGCTTCCTCTCGCTCCCTGGAGGGCACTGTGGCAGGGGGCACAGGCCTCCTGGCTTGACCGTGAGGGCTTCCGCGGCTGCCTCTTTTTATAAAACCTTCAGTGGAGACCCCAATGCTAAAGGAGTGAGGATCAAATAGCTGTTAGTTGTCAGGCCGCACACAGACCTGACTTGCGAACCACTGAGTTGTGCGTGGCTGGGTTAATTGCCAGTGACGAGGATGAGCCCACGCAGTCCCCTCCTCAGCTGCCACATGAGCTCTGAAAGCCTTGGTGGGCGAGCCAGGTTCTCAGGGGCCTCCATGACATGTGGGCCGTGTGGGTGATGCGTGGGTCCCTCGTGGGCGTCCAAGCTGCCGCAGGACCACAGCTGACTGGGGCTTGACTGTCACCTTCTCCACAGGTGCCTTCTTGATGTGGACCTGGTCCTACTGCTAGTCTCCTTCCTGGCTTTCAGGAGGCAGGCTAGCAGGGCGCTAACAGGAGAGGCATGTTCACAGGCCCGGGGCCCGAGAAATGAGGCCCTGCCTGAGCTGCCTGGCCTCCCGAGTAGCAGCCAGGTGGACAGAAAGACGAAAGAAAGGAGAGGCGGTTCGGAGATGCGACACAAACGAAGGCTGCAGGTGTGCGCTCTCACTGTCGACAGTCACGACGTGCTCGAGAGCTTGTGGGCGCCAGCCACAGCGGCACACAGTGACAGATACTGTCCTCAGATCTTCAGAAAGGCTGTTCTCATCACCCTCGTCACAGGTAGGAAATCGGGGTGCCCAGAGGACACACTGAGTATCTCGGGGTCCCCAAGCCAGTTGGCAGCAGGCTGGTAGCAGAGTGGCAACCCCCCACACAGCGCCACCACATGGTCTGAGGGGCACTGTGACTGCTGAGACGGGCTGTCCCCAAGGGATGTTCCGGGACCCCGCCCCTTGTGGGCACAGTCCCCCTCCAGGCTGCTCCCAGGAAGGCTCACCGGGACCTGTGGGTCTGGTAGACAACTTCAGGATGCCTAGCCCCTGATTTAGCCATTCCAAAATAAGCATTTAAAAAAATGGAGACTTCTAAAACCTTGGACAACATTAGAATTTGAAAGGCTTGGTATCACAATACATGGTTTAAAAAAAAAAAAAAGACACAGACATAGGCAAAGGACTGAAACCAAGAGCGGAGGAAGCACTCAGCTCTCCCACTGAAGTCGCCACTGACCACGGCGTGGCTGCACGGAGAGAGCCTGAAGTCCCGGAGCCACCCGGGAGGGCTCGGCCTGGAGCTGGGGCGGAGGGCGGGGCTAGATGGCGAGTACCCTCGCTGCTCGTCAACGAAGGAACTGCATGGAGCCCTCAGGTCCCCCTTCTCCAGTGCAGGTCGCCTGCTGCACCTCCCCCGGGAAAGGCTGCAGACATGATTCTGTCACCACGCACCCTCTGCTTGCCTGGCAGGGACGGTGGCCCTTTCCCCTGGTGGCACTAGTGTTGGCTGGGACACCCACAATTCTGACCTATCCCCTGACGTGCCTCCCCAGTGCCCTCAGGACGCATGGTAGAGTCCTCAGTCCCACGTGGCAACATCCGCAGTGACCGGATCACTTCGGCCGTCCAGGGGCACTGACCGATTCCACAGCATCCACACAGCCTGGGAACCCAGACATGCCCCGCTCTCTCGTGTCCGCTAGCTAGGCGGCCCCGCCCCGGGGCTGGTGAACTTCCTGCAAAGGCTGACAATAAGCGCGTGAGCCCGAGCATGCACGCACAGCACGGGAGAGCCACAGCCGCAGTGGGGACGGACGGGTGGCCGTGCTCCACTAACACTGGGCTTGGAGACACTGGCATTTGACGTTCATACAGCTTCGATGCCACAAATACTATTCTACTTATATTTTCCCTGTCCAACCGTTAAAAAAAAATGTAAGAATTGTTCTTCACTCAAGGGGCAATAAGCGCGAGCTTTGGGCCACGGTTGGTCCACGGACCCCTGACCTCGGCTAAGTGAGTAAAGGCTGAAGGATCAGCGTATGGTCTGAAATGGGGGTCGGCAGGGTTAGGACAACGGACGTGGGGTGAGTGCAGGCAAATGCCCCCCTCAGTGTGTGGCGCTCTCATAGCAGCCCTCCCGGCGCTGGGGGACCTGACAAAGGCGAGGCCGCAGGGGACGGGCACTTGCTCAATGTCACCCCGTGTCCATTGACAGGATAGGCAGAAGGGAAGGCAGGCAGTCTGAGACGTGACCACTCGTCCCCTGGCGGCTGTGGACCGGCATGTCCTCACCTGTACACCAGTGAGGACACTAGGCAGTGACATCCTGAAACGCTGCGCGCGGGAAGCACACCGTGAACGGAAGCAGCTGATCTGTTGCTGACAAGGCACCGGTCCATCAGAAGTGCGCCCAGCTCGCGGGCTGTGCATCCCACGAAGAAGATGCACTCTTCCGAAGTCGCAGAGTGAAGACCTTTCACAGCACGTGCTGGGCTTGTCATGCCCACGTATCCACCCCTGCACCAAACGAGCAATCTCCCACCACACCGCGAGGAAAATGCACCCTCCCTTAATTTCAGTTCATAAGCTCTGACTCCTCTAGTAGAAAAGAGCACCACGCTGCATGTAGGCAGTGCCCAAAGTCAACGGGGACACGAGACACCCACTGCGACTTTCAAATGCCTAGGTTACTCAGTGCTATCCTCAATGGTTGAAAAACCGTCATTCTCACCACAGCTGGTACTCCCCCGGTTCCTTCGGTCTGCGGGACTCTAAAGAACCCCTTGTCCTCCCGCCCTTTCCTCATGTCCTCCCCGCCCAACCGGATTTCTCCTAGACACGTGCTGGGGGTCAGGGGCTGGATCACTCTTGTTTACCACTTCCGTTCCCCGGGGCCATGCGGGCTGCTCTCCTGCAGCTCTGGTGTGAATAATGAAATCTAGAAGGTTCACTACGACTACATACACCTCCAATGCACCACTGAGATGTGATAAAGAAACCGAGTCACCCTTTCCACGTCAAAGCCCCAAACAACTTTCACGAGATCATGTGTTCACACCGTTGTTTTTCACACTTGTTCTGTTGTGTCAAAACCACATTCTGCCTCCCATTCAGCGCTGAACTACATTTACAACAATCAGTAACTATCTCATATTAGTAACATGAATGTGAAAATAAATATTACCGTCCCCACTAATTTCATCTGCAGATCCGGGTGGCATGCAAAGAAAGGGGGAGGGGAGGGAGAGGAGGAGGGAGGGAGGGGAGAGAGGGAAAACACTATTAAAATGACAAGTAAATCAAAGCATAAGGAAAACAAAAAAAAATCACCCCCCAGGTCTACTTCCAAAGATAAAAGAAAGACTGTGGCAGTAAATGTGACCCCTTGGTTTGCGGCACACCACAGCACCTGGTTTTAAGCTGTCAACATGTTATACAAAGTTACAGAGCAGTGCTGGAGAATTTGTCAGTTTCCACTGCATGAACCAAAGTGAATTGCATTGCCTCTCACAATTAAGTGTTAAAATGGCTTCTGGCCCCCTCAGAGGGCACTTGGACCCTTTTGGATAAAAGTGAGAACACGCAGGCATTAGTGTGAATGCTGAATGCCGAGCAGCCACCAGCCCGGCGGGCTCTTCCAGTAAGGAGGCCAGCAGTTAAAGCTGTGCTCACAAGTCAAGTTTCCATCTGCATTTGTACGGGGCTCGGAGAAATTCCAGGTCCCTTAGGACGAATCTGCTTTCCTACGAAAGTCTCTGAGGGGCCTGGCTGCCTCTGCTCTGCAGCACCCTGAGCGGCCGCCCCAGGCTCGGAAAGCAGACCACGGCTCACAGGCCACTACCCTTCATTCGGCCGCACACTCCACCAGGACACCCACAGCGCAAACGTGGGGTACCTGCCGGCCCTGTGCTACGACACTAACCCCCGCAAATGGAACCGGGAAGCTCCCTCTCGCCCTGCCATGCACGTACACGTCAGCCAACAGGCAAACAGAGAGCGTTCTACCAGCAGAGCAGCCCAAAGGCCTTTACATGAAGCCTCTCCCCCAGGCTGCTGCCGGCCACACGCGGCACAGACACCGACACCCCATACAGGCGCGCTCTGCCCGGGACCGTCTACGGGCATCTGGTCCGGCCCGTTGCCCGGGCGCTGGGGATAGTAAGAGCCTGCGCAAAGGTGAGTGCAGTACCCGTGGCGGGTTCGTGGGAACAGAAGACCAAAGGGAGAAAGCGCCTAGCTTTCTTAGCCCTGTGCTGGCGGTGGCCGACTCCTTTACAAAGAGGCGGGAGGAGAGAGAAACAGAAACGTTATTTCAATACAAAAGAAATGTATGTTACATTTTAAGGCATAGCTATTAAAACACAAAACTGCAATACTTCATTTGATTACTGACACGTAATTTCTTACGATGATTTATTTGCGTTTTAAAAAACATTAACATTTTAAAGTACGATTTCCTCCTCTAGCAAAGATTAGCACTAGATACAGAAACTCTCCGTCGGACACAAGGAGAGCCTTACAGGCCTGCGGAGCCGGCTAAGTGAAGGCGCAGACACCTTTACAAATGTCAAACGCACACATGAAACAAGACAAAAATCATGACCAATAAATAGTTCCAGATTCTTGTGAACATCTGACATTCGACCATAAAGAAAAAATGCAGCGAACTGGCACAGCGGGCACTGGTCTGTGAAAGGCATTAGGAGCAATTTCCCCCAAATCACCAGCAAAGGCACAGACTGGCGGACCACACGTGTCCACTTTAAATAAATTACCTTAAGGTCGAAGCCAGTGAAGAGGACGTCTGAGCATGCGGGATGCAAAGCCCTCTGTCCACTAGCATCACTTTCACACGCACCCCCTCATGCGCACACTCAAAGCTCATCTGCAGGTCAGCCAGCTCTACAGCAGGAAGCACCTGCTGGAGCAACAAGACACATCCCCGCTCCCCAGGGACTTGAAAACAGTGAAAACAACAGACAAGAGACAATGAAATGGGGTAGACAACAGCAGACACGTCACAGTGAAGTCGAGCATGTGACACAAGAGACACGGGTGGTGTGAAAATTTCACCGCAGACCCAGAGGGACCCAGTAAGAATGATTAGGATGTAAGGTGTGGGCCCAGGGAGACAGGGTCAGGGCCAAGACGGCAACAGCTCAGGGACATTATCAGCACATTAGGAGCAGAAATGAGAAGGGAAGCCACTCAAGGCAACGTCGGCATGACGAGGCCAGTCCGAGCGGGTCCGCACCTGTCCTCTGCCCTTTGGTCACCCAGGAAAGGCACGGTCCCGGGACCAGGCCCCTCCATCCCACCCCTCTCCCCAGATGTGAGGGTTTAGTGCTGACGGTGGTGAACCTGACCTGAGCCCTGAGCTCTAAGAAAACAGTCCTTCCGGCAGGTCATCCAGCCTGGGGAGGTCACGGGAACACCCTGCCCTCAGCAATGTTAAAAGTTCATGAATTCCTAAAGCGACTCCAACAGAGAAAGCCCCACAGAACATCCTCTGGGGAGGGGGGCAGCCCCCTGGTTTAGAAGCTGGAAAATAAAGGGGGACCAAGGCCGTCTGCCCGGAGAACCTGCTCCTCCACGTAATGAGCAGTATGACGAGGGGACGTTTTCTTTAGAACGGCCCCAGCTGAACAGCCCACAGAGAAATTCCCGTGGCGTCAGGCTGGGGCCCTAAGGAAACCTAGGCATGGAGGTCAGTAGCCACTCGTGTCGCTGGGCAACACGCTCACAGGAGCTTTATAATGGATGCGTCACAGACTGACCGAGCCCACTGATCGGTCCGAAGGTCACAAAGACGGACAGCCAGGGGCCATGCACATCAGCACTTACGATACAGTCTTGTTAAAAAAAATCCACCGATGCTCTGGCTGGCATGGCTCAGCAGACTGAGCGCCAGACTGTGAAGCAAATGGTTGCCAGTTCGATTCCCAGTCAGGGCACAAGCCTGGGTAGCGGGCCATGTCCCCAGTAGGGGGCGTGTGAGAGGCAACCGCACACTGATGTTTCTCTCCCTCTCTTTGTCCCTCCCTTCCCCTCTCTCTAAAAATAAATAAAATCTTAAAAAAAGAAAGTCACCGAGCCCAACTCTCCTCACTCTTCTCATGATCCTAACCCCAAACTTAGAGGAAACGCAGGAATACAGGGGCCTGAGAGGCACACGTCTAGCACGGCATCACAGGGACGCCATCAGCCAGACCCGGAGTGTGGGGAACAACTGTCTGACACAATTTGTTCAACAGGTAACTTGCAATCGGGAGGGAAAAAAAAAAGAAAGCCTGGCAGAGGGCAGGACAGCAAGCCAAGTCCAAGCAGCACCGCTGAGCCGGCCCTCCACGGGGCAGAGGGACAGAGGCAGGTGTGAAAATGTGGTGAGCACGGGGATCCGGGCACTGACAGCATGGTTGGTACTGAACAGTTACTGTCAATTTTCTGGCAACAGAGTATTTTTAAAAGAGTCCTTATATGTTCTAGAAATATCTATAGATGAAAGATGCCTTAGGTGCTTTAAACACGCACTGGGGGCTACGTAAGCGGGTGCAGGCAGAGAAGCGATACACTGGCCAGTTTTTAGCGGCTGAATCCGGGCACGGAGAACTGAGAGGATCATCCTACAAATTCTAACCTCTCTGCTTCTCAGTATGTTTGAAATTTCCCGTGAAAAAAAGCCTAAAAAAATTAAACATTCAAAAACATAACAATATCCACATGTTCATATGGTTTTCTGCTTATAAAAATATCAACTATGTTTTTGCCTTAACTCCTGCAGGTTGATTTTAATAAATTCCACAATCATCATGTGGCCACAACACGCTACAAATGAGGGAGGGAGTCTTGAGCTCTAATTCTAAATTTGTACTTTGAAAGTTTCAAGCCTTCCTTTAGAATTTTTCTCTGTAAATAAAATGTTAGCGATATTTGTTTTTACGTTTAGCAACATGATACCTAGGCTTCTGACATGTCATTGATACAATTTTAAAGGATTATTAAAGTCTATTCAAGCACTGTCCTGATCCAAGCCGCAGCCCTCCTGTGTCCGCAACGACATGCCCCGTGTCACACACACTGGCCTCTCTGTCCTAAGTTCTCCCTAAGTTCTATAAAGGGCACAAACTTCCTGAAGAAACACTTAACAATTAGGCTAGAAAAACCTACTATGGCCTTAGAATAATGTTTCCAAGGAAGCAGGCTGTTCTGTCACTTTTTTGTAAATCTGTCCACCTCACTCTCGAAGACCAGCTCCCTGAGGGTGCGCCATCAGTCCTGCCCGTCTCACCGAGGAGGGGCTTGGGGCTGCCTCTCCCACACTGAGATTCAGGTGGCCCGGTTAGGCTGTCCCCTGAATGCAAGGGCAGTGCTCTGTTTCCCAGCCTGGGTCAAGCAACAGAGGGGTCCGCCAAGCGCCCCCACACCCCTGGCCTGCAACCTTGCAGAGGGCGTCCACAGGATTGTGCGGTGACCGGCCCGCAGGGGCTGCTCTGGGAGCCCAGGGACTCTCAGTGTCCCTGCCGGCTCTGGGTGTCCCTGCCTTGCTCCTGCGCCCACTGCCCGGACGCCTCCCACTCGGTCTCCACATCAGGCATGGAAAGGCATGCGAAACCGGCAGGGGAGTGCCGGCGGCCCCGCAGCCCGCCTAGCATGGGACACTGTCCACCGGTTCCAGCTCCACCCCGTCGGGAAGTGCCCAGAGGCTCCTGAAGCCATAGGACTCGACACACGTCTGTCACCCACAACTCATCCCGAGAGTCTCTCCGCCAGACACATCAACACGAGCACAGCTGCTTCTGACAGGGCGTGCGGGGCGCTTGCGCGCGACTGAATAACAGCGAGCAGTTCCACCCGCACTCGGGAGAACAAAGAGAACCCAGTCGGCAACTAGGCAGAAGCGCAGAACTGACTTGCAGGAAACAGTAACACGAGGCCAACTAAACCAACAGGAATTCGGTTTCTTCTAAATCAGATCTTCAGATGCCAGCGCTATTAGGGAGGTATGACGTGCTTCAGAAATGTAACCTGTATCTAAGAACAGGTTACATGTGTGTGCACAGATACACATGTGTATCTGTATATATGTATATATATTACATGTATTTTAAAACATCAAACTTGGGTCCATAGAAGATGCTTTTTTCTCTTTGCCCTCGTTCCTCTGTTTTCCACATTTTTCAATGAAAAAGACACGTATTTTGAAACATACCAAGAAAAGCACACCACACTCATCATGCCAACAAACAGTTAAGATAGTGCTTGTGCCAGTATCTTAACTATATTTTTAAAAAGCAATATTCAAACACCATTTTACGTTAATTGTGAAAGACAAAAACCATTTAAAAATGTTTCACATACCCTGAACTTCAAAAAACAATGAACATGCAAAGTATATTCTCTTAAATTCTGCTGACTCACACAGATAAACTATAAGGCAATTCCAAAAGTAAAAATTTTCATACTAAATATCATTAACATGACAGTAAAACTGAAAGATAACTTGGCTTTCTATATAATCATGAGTAATCTGGAATTATACAAGTGTGTCTCACCTACAAAGTCTGTGAGCCACAGTTACACCGATTTACCCAAGGTGAAATTCTGCAGCTCGGCAGTCAGAATGTCTGGCTTTTCTAAGCCGTTCAGAAAGAGCCATCGAAACGAGGCGGCGGGGGTCTGCCGCAAGGACCACCCCCCACACACACTTGCTGGGAGGTTCCCCCGCGCCCTTACCTGACACGGAGACTGCGTGTGTCCGCACGCCCTGCTTCTCGCTGTTGGCCAGCCTGCAAGAGAGAGGGCACCGCGTGAGCGCCGCGCTCAGGGCCCAACCACCACCCGGTGGAGACATAATTTCATAGGGCGGAGTTTTTAAAAAATTGGATTCTACTACGCAATCCCTTAGAATCAGCAGCCTGTTTTCGTGTTTTAAAGAGCAGAAATTAAGACAGACAACTGAAGGGTTCCCAAACTGCTCTGAGAAAGGAGCCCGTGACAGTGACTTCCAACACTGCAACACCGTTTCACATGGTGGACACGGGTCAGATCACACTCTCTGAGTCAACAGAGCGCTGCAAGGGACTGCCCTGGAGTCACCAGAGGGGACAGTGCCGGGGATGGAAACGTGCCCCTAGGCGTGGCCCATGATGCCACTGCAGGACTGGCCCCACTCAGACTCGGAGTGCGTGGAACCGGCAGCCCGCCGACAGGCAGCGCCGCTTCCAGGCGGCAGCCGTGCGCTTGGCGTGCCCGGCTGTTCCGTGAAATGGCTCGGCGGCTTTAGTGTCTCACGTATTTGTCCACATAAAACAAAATTTTGGCCAAAGGTTTTAGCAACATTGACAAAAGGAAAGTACAGTTCAGTTTAAAATTTTTGGAAAATACATAAAGGGACCCTATAGTCTTTGGATATCAAGTTACTTTTATCGTTTTATAAAAGAATACTTTTCCCAGACACACAGGTACTGACTATCGAAGCACTGAGTAAAATTCTTCCTAGTACACAGAATTTAAACTAGCAAATGTTGAAACTTAAGACAGTGTATCATTCTGGAGGAGAAAGAGTTCATGTGCAACTGTAAAACCTTTATAAGGAATGATTATAGCATAGAGCCATAGGATTGGGTTCCTTTTTTGAACTCTATATCTAAATGATCTTTAAATAAAAGTTCAGCCAGAGTTGTTTCTGACCAATCACGAGTTTCTCTTGTGCTGCAGCCACGTCTGAACGTGAGCCACACTTACTGCGAAGCCACAGGGCACCTGTTTACAAGGTCTCACTATTTTCTTCCGTGTTCCGTTGCCCGAACCCACGGTCCCTGCGCCCCCGGCGCCTCTGGCTGCTGTGGGGTCTCGCCAGGTTCCTGGTGAGCAGCAGGCACAGGGCTGCCGCTCCACAATGTACAGTTCGCCCTACTCACGTTTCCCAGTGTCTGTGACCACCGCCACCCTGCCGCCTCTTCACCCGCTTTTCTATCTCAGTGTACGGTCTCTGTGTGTCTTAACCCTCAAAGTCACCCCTTAAAGATCGCCCACAGCTGAAGACACTCCACAGATTCGTCCCTGGCCTGACATGGGGTAGTAATAAACATCTATCGGACGCCATGGAATTTAGGAAGCACGCCGCCCAAAGCTAAGGGAAGGCTGGCCCCCTCCCTCCACTCGCACCGGTGCCTGCTGAGTGCCTGCTGCCAGCCAGGTCGGGACCGCCGTGCGACCCCAGCCCTGCGGAAGGCCGAGGGGCACAGAGGAGCAGAGAGGCACTCTGTGAAGTGTGAGGGGCGCTCTGGTGAAGCAGAATATGTCAGAGGGAAACACAGGGGCACTCCTGGGAGGGGTAAGGGGTAGTCCTGGGAGGTTTCCAGGGAAGTGCTATGGGGCGGCACCCGCAGGTGAGCGGCCTGGCTGAGGGCAGCGGCCGATGGGAGCGAGAGGCTGTCCAGGGACTGAAGATCCAGTGCAGCTGCAGAACGGAGCGCGGGTGGTGGCGATACAAGGCCAGAGGAGCTGACGGGGGAGGAGTACGAGGCCCAGCCAGTGGGCTCCGGCCATTGGCACTGACCCCCAAGTAGCGGTTTCACTGAGGGACGCCCCTCGGGCTGTGTGCTAAGAATGGGCAGGGCAAGGGCCCACCTGGACAGCAGTGGGCAGCAGAGGCAAAGGACAGTGACCCAGCCCGCCGAGCCCGCCGTCGCTGAGGCCGGCCCTGGTCGGCGCCAGGGACCCGGGTTTAGGAGGCTCCCTGCGTCCCCTGCCTCATAAGGGGAGGGTACTGTCGCTGTGCCCACGCTGTCCACACAAACCGCACGGGGTATGCTGAGCCCCTGCCTTCCTCCTGAGGGTGACAGGCAGAGAGCGTGCATGTGACCAGGGTCCTATGAAAACAAGCTTCCTGGGTGGACACCCCCTTGCCTGTTCTCACAGGTCAGAGCCACAGGAACGGGGACTGTGCTGCCCGAGTCGGCGGGATGGGGCTCAGGGGAGCCTCCCTGACCTCCACTGGGAGTGTCCCGCACCTTCTCCCTGCACTGACTGCACAGCACAGCACAGCACAGCACAGCCGCGAGTCCTTTCTTAGAGCAACACGAAGCCTGGGGTGGTCCCGGGGACCCGGACACAGGAGTCCACTGGAGCAGCCCGGGCAGGAGACGAGGGCAGCTAAAGCTGGGAGGGGCCGCGGGGAGGGGGTGCCGTGGACGGACCTGACGGACTTGGGGAGCAGGCTGAAGGAGCTCGGGGGACCGGCATGCAGATGAGGGGGACAGGGTGAAGACGATGCCTAGGTCTCCGCTCCTCCCCCCAGAGCCTCCAGGTGGGATGTCCCTCTGCAGGTGCCCTGAGACTCTGCTCAGGCCTCTCGGAGCCCTCAGCCCACTGCTGGCTGGCCTCTGCCCTAAATTTGATGGTCGTCTGGTACCCAGTTCCTAGCTCACTGGCTGAGAAAGAGGTGTTCTGAAATAAGTTCTTTAGGCATTAACATAATTTTTTACATTTTCTAGATTTACCCACTGACTCTGAAAGTACTGACACAGACAAGGAAAAAGTTAACATAAATCACTTCTATAAGGTCGAATGTTCTCACTTGTAAAAGAACCAGAGTGGTACCTATCTGCAGGTTCTCACAAAATCAGCGATGACTGTGAAGCGAGAGGTTAACAGGCCTCCCCGGCACCCTCACTGTGGCTGTTCTTGAGTCTCTCAGTGAAGGTAAAATAAAGAGAAAATCCATTTAAAAGTTTTGAATGCACCTAAACCTGTGAAGATGGTTTCTTTCTGGAAGTACATTTTCTAGTTCCCTATCGGGGGTGTGGCAATCCGACTGCTCAGGCAAACGGACAACGCACACCGCCGTGGTGTCCACAGCTTCTAGCACGAGGAACAACAGGCGCAAAGCAGCACTTACTTCGGTATTGATGGCAAAGCCCGTTCGCCTTCTGGGGAAAAAAAGGAAAGACAATGGTGAGGTTCCTCCCACTCCTGCTGGAAGAGTCCATGCAGACATGGGGCAGAGGGTGGGTCCCACTCCAGCATCTCGGCAACAGCCCTCCGAAGGGAACTACTACACTACCCGTCCTGGCGCTGGTGGTTTCATTTTCAGTGTCTGCGACAGACAGGCACTGACTGCAGGTGCGCACAGTGTGAAAGGTGCTGCCCAATCAAAGCGAAGTGCGGAGGAGACACAATGATGAGAAGTGTCTTCCCAGGAGGCGCTCAACGATGAGGATGTCTTTCAGTCAAAGGCGACATTCCTCACTGAGGGACTGAAGCCCCATGGGGCCCAGGGACCAGTGGGCCTGCAGGCGGTGACCGGATGGAGCCCTTGCCGGGCAGCCCGCTCCCAAAAGTTCCCTCCCGCCAGTGACAGCAAAGTCCGGGACCTCGCTGTCTCTGGTTGGGAAGCCACTCTCTCAACCCCTCCTCTGTGCAGCAGGAAGCATGGGGCCCCTCAGTTTCATCTCTTTTATCTTGAGTAATGGGAGCAAATTCCTAACTGATCTTGTCCCTTCAGCCACCCCAGAGCTGCACTGCTACCAGAACTCTCTCTCCAGAGCCAGTTTGTCAAGTCGTTCCTCTGCTTACAGTTGTACTGTTTCTCAATGGCATGCAGGGTAAAATTTAAGCATCTCAGTTTATCCCCAAGGCACTGCTCTGCTCCGCACACAACAGTGCTCTGCCCGCCACTGTCAGGGTGTCTGGGGGGCAGGGGCTGTGTGCGTAGGTGGGCAGGTGCCCGCCTGCCACCCCTTCCCTGGTCCCTGCCCAGGCGGCTCCTGGGCGACAGCCCTGGGGCAGTCGCGCACTCCTTCCGTCTCGCCCTGGAATCCGGCCCCCTCAGTGCTCTGCCCTCCAGATCACAGGCTCGTTCTCCCCTGGGCCCTGGGCCTGTGGAGCCTTGCTTGTCTGAATGACATTTTTAAAAATGTGTACCAACAAACTGATAAAGAACATTTGGTAAATTAGGATGAAAATTTTTAAAGTTATTTACTAAAAACACAGACAATGTGTCACATTAAACATTTTTCGCAAAATGCTATCTTTATATGAAGGGATTCTCGCCAAACGTTTAAATATTTACAAGGCACCTACCCCCGTTTAGAGCGCAAAATGAAGAGTCAAGACCTTCTGTCTGTAAACGTCTTAACGAAGAGGCCTAGATTTCTCTAAGAGCAGCTTTCTCACCACACTTCCGGTAAAGAAAGCTACTGCACAGCGAGCACACCATGTATTTTAGGAAGAAAATAAAGGGGTAGGCTCCGCGGTCTGACCACGGTGTCCTAGAACCCAGACGGCCACTTGCTGGCCTCTGGGTTATGGCTTTAGCTATTGTTTTCAGAGCACATCATGACAACAGCTCTCAAACAAAGGCCCAGCCCTGACCGCTGTGGTTCAGTGGGCTGGGCATCGTCCCACAAAACGTAAGGTCGCGGGTTCAATTCCTGGTCAGGGCGCATCCCTGGGCTGTGGGCTCAGTCCCCAGTGGGGGGCGGCTGTGAGAGGCAAAAGACTGATGTTTCTCTCACATCGATGTTTCTTTCCCTCTCTCTCCTGCTCCCTTACCCTCTCTCTGAAAATACCTAGTTTTTTAAATAAAAAGGTTCCAGCGACTCCTCAGCTTCACACATGCCTGCGCACTCACTCTCCCCACCGCCTGCTCTGTCCGCACGGGGCCCGGGCCCGCGGGGCGTGCTGGGCACCCTGCTGCGGGCGCCAGCTCAGTGCTTCGCCCTCGGCCTTTCTTGTGCTTTCCTGCCCCCTCTTCGTGACTAAGCCATGTGGACACATGCCACTCGGCCCCTCCAGGCTCCCTCCCCTGGAATCGCCCTCGTGATGCAGGTGAGTGCAGGAGGAAATCTGCGCCCCCCGGCTGCTCCCTGGGGGCCACTGGGGGCCCACCTACCAGGCTCTAGAGTCAGCATCATCCTCCTGCCACGGGTGAGGAGCCTCACAGAGGGTATCGCGATGACCGGGCACCAGGGCAGCAATGGGAGCAGGAGCACTGGCATGAACACCACCTGTGCTAGGCTCTTTCCCGGGCCCTCGCCTGCGTGAGAGCGTCCATGCTCCCAAACCCCACGGAAGACAGGCAGCACCTTCGGGTTCCAGCAACAAGAGAGCCAGGGCACCGGGCAGGGACGCACTTCCCAGCGAGCAGTGCAGAGGACTCGGGTTGGAACCCACAGTCGACACGCTTCCAAAGCCCAGGCTTCCCGCCACCACTCACTATGCAATTACCCTGCTGGGAATGCTTTCGTCTGATTATTTCTAAAGTCCAAATCCTCTGTGGTGTCCCTTCCTACTGCCCTGCAAAACCCACACGTTATTCCTGAAGTGACACAGCCTTGCTTCAAGGATAAAGATACCCATTCTAACCACTGATTTCACCCCGTGACTCAGAACTCGTTTTGGTTTGCACTGCTCTAAGCTCCTGAGATGTGGAAGGAAAAACAGGGCCCTGGCCAGGTGGCTCAGTAGGTCGGATGGCCACTGGTACACCAACAAGCTGCAGGTTTGATTCCTGGTCAGGGCACGTGCCTAGGTTTGTGTGTTCAATTCCTGGTTGGGACACGTACAGGGGGCAATCGATCAATACTTCTCTCTCACATCGACGTTTCCTTCTTTCTCTCTCTTCCCGCTCCCTTCCTCTCTTTCTAAAATCAATAAACACATTCTTGGGTGAGGATTAAAAAGAAAATAGGAAAAAGGCTTTATTTATGTGAGTTAGAAGAGATGCTTAAAAAAGAAAAACACCCAAGAACATAATTCCAAAAGCTCATTTAAAAAAACTAATGGTCGCCTAAAAAACACTCCCAGCATGTTGCTCAAAACACACTAGCTCTTTTCAAGCTCCACTCAAACCCGGCTCTTGGGTGGCCAGCCGGGCCACGTCCCCAGGAACACAGACTCTTGGGCCGAGTCATCTGTCTGGCCTCCCGTTTGCAGTCACCGGACGCAAGAGCTGCAGGCTGCAGGGGCAGATGCGTCTCACCGCTTGGTGGGAAGGTGCCCGCGCGCGCGCGCGCGTGCATACACACACACACACAGATGCTTACCTTTCTGGGGTCTGATGATGAAAGACTGTGAGGCTCCGTTCACCAGCCGGCAATAGCCATCGATCAAGTCGGCCATATTCTCGGCAATGGTCAGGGACGGTGCCGTCACTGTCAGAGGCTAAACGGGGAGCAGACCAAGAAAGAGCCGTCATTGTTCTTCCCAACAATCAAAGGGACAGCTGCGCGTGACATCAGGCCTCCAGATACCCGTGGAAACAGAGGAGAGTGGCAGTGAAATGAGATCTGTCATAAGGTTTGGGCAAAAAAGGAAGTTTGGTATTTATGGGTGCCATTCCTGGAATAAGTGGCAGAAGGCAAACCCCGACAAAAACGGAAAAGTCACTGAAACTGACACTCGCTTTCTAGAACAAAAGGACGTGGAAAAACCACTTTCCTTCAGAATGCCTGGCCCCTCTGGCACCGTCTAATTAAAGGAAGGATTTAAATAGGCAGGCAAAGTGTGGCTTATTTTAGAAACTAGACTGATGTGGAGTAAATTTTTTTCCAGCATCCATCACAGCTTTTCTAACGTGAAAGAAAATTAGGAAAGTTTCATTATTTTTAGCGTGGATCACATGTGCTGCCTAAGGGCTTTGAGACGACTCTTCCCACCAGCAAGCATGCACTTCTGAGGGCCTTCCCGCCGACCCATCATGGAGGGTCACCCAGGGTAATCACTGGGCTTCCGTACTTCATGGTGTCGTTTAGTGCTTCCCAGGGCGGACAGGACTGACAGGACTGACGGCAGGTGAGCCCTGCACGGGAGCCCGCGTCCGAGGGCCCGGGCCGGTGAGCGTCTAAGCCGCGCCTCCGCAGGAGCCCGGTGCCGGCTGAGGGTAGCCGGTTCCTGCACCTGTGTGTGCTCTCGGTGCCTCCTGAGTGAGGGTCACCTCGGGCAGTGCCGGTCCGGGGCCCGCGTCTCGTGCCGCACCTGCCTTTACTGTGCCATAGGCACGCTGACTGGGGGCACAGGCTCCGGGTTCCGGCGAGGTCCGGGGAAACAACATGGTGCGCAGGATACGTGTATTTTTATACTTTTAAGCAGTGGATTTCCTTGGTAATTCACAATGATCTTCAATCACCTTCACAGTAATGCTCTCGACTGGCTTTTAAATGCCTCCTGTTCCATTCTTGGGGGCACGTGACCACTATTATCTGTGATGTCACACTTGCTACAAAAGGGAAAGCTGTGCTGCTGACAACCCATGAAGACCACCCTCCCCCCCACACCTGGGGCTCCGAAACGTCCTCTGCGCCAGTCTCCCCTGGCAGAGGTGGGGCAGGGGTCCCTACCTCGGGCGCACCCGCTATTTTCAGTTGTAGCATTCCTTTTCTGTCCTTGTCTTCGCTGTTCGAATACTGAATGGTCTGCACTTGATTGAAGTCGGCCAGGTGTGTGGGCTTTGGAAAGAAAAGGAACACACTGGACGACAGGTAAGACTGACTTCACTCATTCTGTGAGACCACTCGCAGGTCCGCCCCCATGCCGATGTCCCGAGGACGCCCCCCGAGGTTGGGTGTCTGCGGCACGGAGGCTGTGTGAGTAGCGCCCAGCAGGGCTCTCCTTCTGAGGAGTGTGTCTGCTCCCTTCAGGGCTGGGGGCCTGCCTGCTCTATGTGCTCCTGACGGCTGAGGGGCACTCCGTCCTAGGAGCTGGCCGAGAGGGTCCCGTAGGCACCGGAGAGAGAACGCAAGGCGGACAAAGAGGAGGCAGAAGGCAGTCCTGCCTTGCTCTGCCCCTCACCAGAGGCGGGGTGCGGGGAGTGCTTTGTGGAATTCCTGGGCGGAGCGTGCTCTGCTCCCCTTCCCGCAAGGAGGGGCCCGGGTCCCCTCCCAGCACACCCTCTGCCTGGGCAAGTCCCCAAAACCTCATGAGGTTCCAGAGTGGAATGGCGCCCGTAGGTGCCCTAGGGTCCTCCCACGGACACAGGCCGGGAGGGGCTGTGTGCCGTTCCCCGGGCAGAGCAAGCTCTTCTCAGGAAGACAGAAACGCCCGTTGGCCTTCCGGCCCTCCAGCACTTCCTGACAGCGCTCACTCTGCGAGCACTGAAATCCCTGCACGTTCATTCAGCACAAATGAGGTGGTTCAGACCTCTTGCTCTTAGGCTCTCACATGGCACCGGCCCCTCTGCAAAGTGGCCAGCTCGGCACAGGCCACACTGCTGGGACTGAGCTGGTGAGCAGGAGTGCTGCAGTGACACCCGGGCAGCCCTGCACGCCCCCTACACCAGCAGCAGGCCCCAGGCTCGCTCTTGGCCTCAGGGACAGCTGCCCTGGGGTTTCCTGCCACCACCACCGCCACTTATTCGGGCTCCGGGCTTCTCCCCTGCTCAGCCTACGAGTGTCCAAGTGCCCCGGACCCTGCGAATCCCCATTCTCTCGGCCTGATCCTCTGTCCCCAGCCAGCCCATCTGGGGACAGGGCCAAGCGCACGGCCCGGTCTGCCCAGAGCAAACTTACGCTGCAGCCCTTGTCTGTGAGGTAGCTGATGCCTTCCTCGGGGCCGATTGCCAGCTCCACCGAAATAACCCAGCTTGACTTTTGAAGGCGAAACAGGTGAAGACAGGGGCACCAAAAGGAAAAGGAACTATTTTAGATAAAGAGCCCAGGATGCCTTAAAGGACCTATGGGGGCTGGGTTAGTTAGCCATTAATCTATCTAGCAAAATAACATAAACATCTACAACTTCATTAATGCTATAGCTGCTCAGCCTGACAGATGCCACGCTCATTCCAGTGGGTCTGAGGCGAGTAGTTCCCTCAGGGAGGTTATTTCAATAGGATAAAATGGCCCTTCACGAACAGCTCGTCAGCGAGTTGCTGGGATAGAACAGAAAACCCCGATCAGGAACACAGACGTGCTCTTTAGAAGAGATGATTTTATTCTCGCATGGACGCATCTTTTGCGTTTCCCCCACATGCTCATGCCGTTAAGCACGTGACAAATCCGATGTAAACCAGAAGTGCACGTGCACGTGGGGAAGCCCAGCGCCGCCCACGCGCCCAGCCCATACTCACGCCCAGGGCGCACTTGAAGCGCTCCTCGTCGAACCTGTGCACCGGGGACAAGATCTCGAAGAACTTCAGAACACTCTCCTCCCTGTTGAGGTGGGCAAACTGCCTGAACGTCTGCTGGATCAGCTTCCTCAGCGTCTTGGCCTGAGCGGTGAAATGGTAGGAGCCGCCTCAGAGCCCAGAGCGGGCAGGGACCGCGGCGACACTGGCGAGCCTCCGCAGAGGGCTCTCCCCGCCCCACCGGGTGCCTCTCACGCTCACACCATCACACCGCATCACACTTAGCAGGCTGGTGCGTCTTCTCTTAAATGACCATCATAAAATACACAGAACATAAAACGTGCCACCTTAATCATTTTAAGTGTGCAGTTCAGTGGTCTGGAGCTTTGTATCTTAAATAGAAGTCTGTGAGATCATCAGAACACGTAAAGAGTAAGGCACTAAAAACACGCCCCTGCCCGCGGCGGAGGCCTGGCCCAAACAGGTGAGGGGCCGAGGCCCTCACACGCCCCTGCTGGGAGGGGCGGTCCAGGCAGCCTTTCTGAAGGGCAACTTGGGCATGAGTCAGAAGCCTTAGAAGACCTAAGCCCTCGACCCAGCAATGAAAACGCCAGGACGGTACTCTTGACTACAGAACTGTGCAGAGACTCGGCAGTAAGGAGGCCCTGCAGGGCTGTCTGCAGTAGCGCCTCGCCGGGCCACCCACACGGTGCCATGTCTGGCTACCCAGTGCCCCAGGCAGCCCCAGGCACTGCGGTGTGCAACTCACCGATGGACATTCAAGTCCGTTCCCACGGGGTTACGAGAGGAAATGTGAGCAAACCACCTGCGCGCACCAGGGCTTCGGAGGGGGACGCACACGGACAGTGTGCCCACACTGAGCCCAGGCGTCGGTGCCCGATGAGGCAGGGAGGCCCTGGCACCCGCCTACGCATGCTGCTCCATTTTATACCCACTCACACCCAGAGAAACGACTCGGAATTGGGTCAGGTCATCAGAAACTATGGCTACTCAGCCATTTGGAACAGAAAAATTATTTCGTAACAGTCAACTGCATAGTTATCAAATGCTGCTAGCAAAATGGACCCCTAG
The DNA here is from genome assembly GCA_004026545.1 of Mormoops blainvillei. Lineage (NCBI taxonomy): Eukaryota > Metazoa > Chordata > Mammalia > Chiroptera > Mormoopidae > Mormoops > Mormoops blainvillei. The sequence goes on from PVJD01001217.1 coordinate 186,179, forward strand.
GCCTCCCCAGTGAAACGGTTATGATGTAATGCCGAAGAAAATTTCCACCGAAAGAACAACAGGCTGGGGGGCTACCGTGCCTCCTCACTCGCCAAATGCTAAACAAAGGTATGTTAACGGCGCGTGCGAGGTGTGTTTTTAAAAAATGAGATATAACTGACATAACCGTGTTAGTTTTAGGCATACAACACAGTGATTCAGTATTTGTATACATTGCATCAGATCCCCCTCATATCTAGTTAACACCTCTCACCTCACAGAGTTATAGTTTTTTTTCTTGTGATGAGAACTTTTAAGACCTACTCTCCTCATAACTTTCAAATATGCAAAGCAGTATCAACATCCCTGTGACAATCATTTTGTACTGGAAGTTTATACCTTTTGCCCCCCTTCACCCATTTTGCCTACGCCCAACCCCCGCCCCCTGCCACCGACAGCCACCAATCAATCTATGAGCTTGGGCCTGTTTTATTTTAGATTTTGTTTTTAGATTTCCACATGTAGATGAAATCACACGGTATTTGTCTCTAGCCCATTTCACTGAGCGCAGTGCCCGCTGGGTCCATCCACGTTGTCACGAATGGCAGGATCTGACTTCCTTTTCACGGCCGAGTAACTCTGGGCGGCGTGTGCCCGTCTCCTTTACCCACTCACCCGCCGACGGACGCTCTGGCTGCCCCTGCCGTGGCTGCGGCAGGTAACGCTGCGGCGAGCATGGGGCGCGGCGTCTTCTTCCGCATCCCACCCTCGGGGCCTGCCCACGTGGGCGCTGGCGGATAGCGGACGCCAGGAACGCTGAGCTGAGTGACTACCGAGCCAGGCGTCCCTGTGCCCGACTAAACGTCCCCTGCTGATCACGGACATGGGGTGATGCTTATTTCCCCTGAGAAGGAAACTGAGCGTTCCTGTTGGTCCTTTGGGAAGCACGTTAGTCCCCTTCTTGGGAACCGCAGGGATACTTCTCAAAACTAGTTAACTACTGAGCTCTTAACATTTCTAGTTCTGAAACCAGATTTCTGTTGTGAATAATATTCAGACTAATTGAAACTGGGCTACTTGAGGTTTGCTACCTAATTCCAGACTCACAGAAGAGCGGCAAAGAAAGCAGAGAGCCCCTCAGGCCGGCCCCCAGCCCCGTGGGATGGGTGGGGGGCGCCTTCCACAGCCCTGGCCCGCACTGAAACTGACACAACACTGGCTCAGTGCTGCCCACTGCGTACCTTACCCGCATTTCACCGGCTGCCCCCAGGGACACTGGCCACTATCACTGGCACAGTACTGTCCACTACATACCTTACCCACATTTCGCCAGCTGTCCCCCCCACCCCAGGACACTGGCCTCTACTGCCCCAGGACTGTCCAGCTCTCTCACTGCACTTACTCACGTCTCCTCAGTCTCACGCTGTGACAGCTTCTCGACAGTTAAAGATTAACGACTGGGAAGCTGTACCTATAAAGCTCTACTTACCTTTAATATAACAAGAGTGAGGGTCAGCTTTTCACAGCGTAACTTTCACACAGAAGGGAGTAAACCACATACCACAGGGGAGGTTTCTGAACAATGTGGCCATGTGACAACGGTGAAGTGAGCTCTAATTACCTTGACAGAGTCCAGTAAACTCCTAGGGAAAAACCGCTTCAAACCAACATCTTTTCTGAAATATAAAAAGAAGTGTAACAATAACTACACCAAATCAATTAACACAATGACACTGTTGCAAGAACATAAAATAATTTGATTTATCCTCTCACATAGGATTCAGGAAGGAAGTAAAATGAAGTTCCAATTTACCAGCAAAGTCACAGAAGGGGTGGGGTTAATAATTTTCCTGATGCGTGCAGAGACCAGCGCTACGGTTTGGCCCAAGGAGGGAATCTGTCCAACACTTGGTGGGAATCCACGTAAAATGCTGCTTCTCTGCAAACGGCAACGTTTGGAGAAAATGTTCTCCTTCGAACATCTCCTGAAGGTCAGCCTTACAAACATCAGTTTCCAGGGGGCAATGGTGCATTTGTCGAGGGCCCAGTTAAGGAAACATTAGGGACATACTATGGAAGTTTAAAAAAACCTTGAGTTAACCCTAAAGGTTGACTCGGTTTCTTAATCAACTGTGAGTGAAGAACACATTCACCTCGTTAAGGTCCATCACCTCAGCTTTACGCAGGGGGCAAGAGAGGACATTCGGGGAGTCGCCTAAGGTCAAAAATGTTGGAAACCCTGGTGACTTTCTTCAGATCAGGCTACAAAATTGGTCAACCCTATCGAGAGCCTCGAAGCACTCTGGCCAAGCGGTCAGACGGGGAAGGATCAAGAGCGCCGGTCTCCCGGCCCCCTTTGGGTGCTAGGAAGGGCCCGGGCTCCTGGCCCTGAGCTGGCGACGAACCGCAGCCAGGCCAGTCGGGGGTGTCAGGGGACACGCAGGACGCACGACAGGGTCGGGGGGGAGGGAAAGACAGGCATCTGTTCAGAGTTAGCTATGGAAACGATAAACTACCAAAATAATAACTCAGCAAGGACTCCTCTGTCTGCAACTCCCAGTTAGCGGGCATCCCACAGAAATCACGTCCGGGTGTGTGGCTGGTCCTGCAGCCAAGACATTTCAATCCCCTGTCCTATTACCTGACTAGTCGGGACTGAAACCAGCAAACTCCTTGCTAATCCCAAACTGGTCTCTGTTCTCACTTTTTTATTTGCTTTTATCATCACATTCACCACGTCTTTATAAAATGCTCTCCTGGCTTCGATGACACGCTGTTTTCTGCCTACTGGTTAACTCACGAAACCCCTGGTTTTCGGCCAATTTCCCAACCACGTGCACCTGCCCCTTGCCCTTCCTGTCCCCGAGGCCCGCAGCACCAGCTGTGACCCTGGAATGTGAAGAGGGCTGTGTCCCCCAGGCTCGGCCCGCTCCGTCTGCCCCCTGAAAGCACAGGGGCTTTGCATCCCAGTGGTTTGGTGCCAATCACGGTGGGAAGCAGAAAACGCAGCACACCCAGGAGAAGCAGACACCCTGGAGTCTTTAAGGCGCATCCCTGAGCGCGTCCTTCCAGGCAACCAGTCCAGGTGAGAAGTACTTCTCACTTAGAGAGTTGGGGACTGGAACCGTGGCTGTGCCATCGGGTGAGTGTGGCTGTCACCTTGCACCTGGAAACCTCAGGTTCTCTACTTGCAGATGGAGAGGCAACCTCCCACTGCACGCCGTGATGCTGAGGGTGAAACAAGGGTTAAGTCCTGGGACCAATGCCTCCTGTCCCCAGAATACTGTAGGTCCTTCCTGTCAGGCGAGTCGGGTCCACAGGCCTGCCTACCAGCTGTCTGGAGTGGAGGAGGTGTGACCCAATTCTGCCACTGGTTGAAGGTACTGGGACGGGTAGGGAAGGGAGGGAGGCTGTGACAGGGCCCAGGAAGACGGGTGAGAAGGGGGAGATACAGAGCTGTTTGGGAGGGACAGAGCCAGTAGAGCTAAATGACAGAGACGTGGGAGAGGTAGAGAAGAAAGTGACCACAGGGATGCAGATGTCATGCGCCAGGAAGGGGAAGGCTAGGGGCACCGAGAGGCCTGCCTCAGACATGTGGTGTTCGCCCTCCCAGGGGGCTTCAGGGGGATGGCTGGATGAAGGGAAGCCCAGGGCAGGGGTGCCTCTTCCCACTGTGACATTGTCTGGGCCATCAGTCACACCCGTCATGTTTCTTTTTCTTAGAGCCGGTGGAAAGAATTTACTGTACTCATTTCTGCCACAAACAGAAAAATTAAAAGTGGACCAAAAGGGTTGTATGTTTCAAGGAAAATAAGAACGCATATTTCTTTGTGGGAATAGAATCTATTACTAGGTGTTACTCTAACTTCCCAGCTGAAAACAACTCCACTAGAAAAAAGCTAAGGTCAACAATGCTTAGCTAAGTACATGGTTTGGTTTTTTCCAACAACTTTTGAGTAATAAGGAATTTGTAACATTTGTCCCTATGTTAGAGCTCTTTTAAATGGGACACTTGGCAAGTAAGAAAATAAAATGAGGCTAAAGCACACAAAACCTTGGAAAACTTCAACACGCCCCTTAACACGTTTCCACGGATTCAATTAAGAGGCTGGTCTACTTCAGGCTCCCGGTGGAGCGCCTGGGGCACCGGCTCGGGGCTGCAGGGCGAGCCCCTTATGGACACAGTCCTGAACTGAATGCTCTCCGAGGAGGCCAGAGGGACTGCAGGCCGTCCCACTTAATGGGAGGCTGCCTCGGAGCCGGTGTCGGCCCTGGGTCGCACCACACACTGGCTCAGAAGGGGCGTGGCTGTGCCTCTGGGTGGAGGAAGCCTCCCTCGAGCCCACGCTCTAGGTCCACAAGAAAGCATGACTGAAGCAAAAAAACGTCCTTATGAACGAGATGTAGCCGCTGGCCTTTCCTACGGGGCAACACTTCAGTACGTAGATAATTGCAAATGGTAGATCCTAAATACACGTGAACTCACCTGACAGAAAAGGAGCTCCCACAGCGCTTGAGGGCACTGCTGGACCCCAAGTCCCGAACCCAAGCTCTGCATTGCTGCCACCCTCAAGTTCCAAGGAGCCTTTTTAAAATCCAGGCACAGGTGACATGACATAACATGGTGGGGACTGCCCTGGGGTTCTGGTGTCTGGTCCCTAAGATTCCAATTACTGCTCGGATTTGAAGCTTCAAGGAAAGCGAGCCCATGCGCACTCGCTGACTCCCGTGTGGCACCGCGTCAGATAACCAGCAGACATGCACGCTCAACCCCTGTCCCCAGGGGGCGCTAACAGAATCAACTGGTGGCTCCAGAGTGTGAGGTGCCACATGCTTCTGAGTCCAAGGAATTAACTTGTTGAGATGTAGGGTTCCAAGGACTTCAATTACATTTGTGGTCAACGGTAAACCAGAATTTTCTCAATTAGTGTTGAATTCCCCCTGCCCACCCTTCAAATGAAGTACTCAGGCCACTGCTGATGGATGATGACTTTCTCTCTCGCTCTCCACCATCCTCAGAGCTCTGCCTTCCCACATCCCACCTGCAGCCCGTGACTTCCTCCAAGCGTTCCCCCTTCACACCACACCTGCCATTCAGGATAGTCGGGGGGAGTAAGAGGGGTGCCCTCCACCCGCTGTAGAAGGGCCCAGGCGCCACCCCATGTGAGCTTTAGGGTGAGCTCGGGTACCAGCCTGTGGCCTTGCCCTGCACGTGTGTTCATGGCCACAGTGGACTCTGGGAGGTTGGAGGATGGAGTAAGCTTTATTCACATACTAAAAAGTAATTCAGCCCTGGCTGGTGTGGCTCAGTGGACTCAGTGCTGGCCTGTGAACCAAAGGGTCGCAGGTTCAATTCCCAGTCAGGGCACATGCCTGGGTTGCGGGCCAGGTCCCCAGTAGGGGGGTACTCTAGAGGCAACCAGACATTCATGTTTCTCTCCCTTTCTCCCTCCTTAAAAATAAATAAAATCTTTTTTTTTAAAACCCACCTCATTCGTAAGAAGCTGAATTACTTTAATTTTTTTAAAAAGATTTTATTTATCTATTTTTGGGGAGAAGGGAAGGAGAAAGAGAGGGAGAGAAACATTCATGTGTGAGAGAAACACTGATCGGTTGCCTCTGGTACGTGCACCAACCGGGGACTGAACCCACAACCTGGGCATGTGGCCTGACCGGGAATCAAACTGGCGACCTTTTGCTTTGTGGGACGTCACACAACCACGTGAGTCATACCGGTCAGGACCCGAGTGAGTTCTTATGTCAAGGGTAAATTTCCTTTCCCCTTGGCACTAATTCTGAGAAGACACTGACCACATCTGCTGGCTTTAATTCCTCAAAGCTTTAAAGCCCAGGCAAAAAAGCAACCAAAAATGACTTTAAATATATTGATAGCTAATATGTGCATATTAATACGGCATTCCTATCTTATCCTCACTCCAAAAATCTCAGAATTGAGTATCTTTAATTTAAAAATACCATTTGGGTACTTAAACTCTAAACTGACACTAAGCTTCTTAAAAACTGATGAACATTACAATTCTCTAACTGCAACGGTGACTGACACTTGCTTCTTAATGACTTTGTCTCCTTCGTCCTGGGTGAGAGCTGTCTTCTGGACGGGCAGGGTAGTGTATCCCTCTGGCGGCCAGGTGTGGCCTGTGACTGCATTTTGGCCGCTGTCCTTCCTTCGAAGGGAAAGAACTATGTACACGTTTGTGCTGGGTTGGAATGCAAATATGGTGGCTGAGGTCCAGCAGCCATCCCAGGCCACAAGGTGGCCTGATGTGGGCAAGGAAGGGCAAGATTAAAGGGGCCTGGCCCTTGGTGATGAGGAACACTGACCACCTATGACTTTTCTGTGTGAAAATGAGAAACATTAGCTAAGTTACTGTCAATCCATGCGAACCTGCCGGTATCCCCTTCCTTTGTATGCAATCGGAGGCTCCCCCAGGAAGCACGGATGGCTGTGGACAGTATCACACTGGAGACCTCATTTTAACGCTACACCGTTGGCTTACTTTGGTGTAATCTGTCGTTGGCAGCGATGCGCTTTTTAAGCTGACTGGTGGCTGGTGCCTTCCCTTCTACCCATCGCCTCTAACTTACAAACGATGGGAATGGAAGTCTATCTGTCTGCACCCCATCTGTTCCCTGGCAACAGGACATATGGAACAGGACATGAAGGGGCAGGGACTGGGGCTGGAGGAACCCACTGCCACGTGTCTCCCCTGCAGGAAAGGCCCCCTTGGTTCTACCAAGGCTGAAAACACATGGAACGCCGGTGAACTCTTTAGGGGTTTTAAAAAATACACACACACGTAGCCATTTCTAGAGAGTGCTTTTCCCACTGTCTAAAGCTGGGCCTGACGGTTTTTAGGAAAAAATTATTAACAGTAACCAAACTCATGAGCAAGGTGTCCTATCCAAAAAAAGGGACAGCGTTCCAGCCATCGCCTGTCTGTCCACGCTTCTGCACCTCCGCAGAAGCTGGCCCCTGCTCCTGGGCCAGTGGGAGGCCCACCCAGCAGCCCCGCCCGCCCATAGTCCTCCTCCCAAACTCGGAGCAACTGCCCGCTCAGGCTCCCAGTACCACCCCAACCCCGGTGCCCTCTAGACACTCTGCATTAGTTGCTGGTGTGTCGTTTTATAATGTTTACTGTTAAGGGAAGATAAACTAATAAAGACCACAGTATGAAGAATGACTCGGCTGTGATATTTGCTTTTAGAAGGCTCATTCTCCGATGTGTAATACTTACTCTAACACTTCGTAGTTAGACTTCTTTTCTAGAGCGTTGCCCCGCATCTCCCAGTACGACCGCCTAAAATCAGGAAAGACATGGGTTTTCAGACACTTATAAAGAACGCCTATGCTGTCCAATGATAAAAACTGAGGGTGGAAGGGCTGTTTAACTAGCCTGTGGCTCAGCTACGGACATTCTGATCAACTCTGAGTGAAGAGCGAATCTCATGCGCAGCATGTTCCCCACCCCAACGAAGCGCAAGCGGCAGCCCAGTCCTGCAGCTGAACCACCCCTACCCTCTAAGTTGGAGCAGGCCTGGCTCCCTGGAGAGATGAGACACAGGCTGCAGTTTTAAGAGGCCAGCTACATTCACTGCTTCTGAACTTCATCTTTGGTCAGGGACAGCACGTGCCGGCTGAACGGCCACAGGGACTCGGGGAGGCCGCTGTGGCCAGCGTGCGTCACACCCTCTCCTGTAGAGGCACGGGCCACAAGGGTAACTGCATCAGACACGTCACAGAATGACCAGCCTCATTCAGAATCTTCTCAAATGTTCAATCACATTTTATTCAGTATTTTACTGATAGTCTTTATGAGGAAAATAAAAGTACCTGGGTAATTCCCAAACATAATGAAAGCCATTCAGGAATAAAGGCCCCACGCACAGCCCTCGCCTTACCGTATCTCTAGACAACCCAACTTCAAGGCGATGTCCTGGTCCACTTGGTCAGCCATCTCCGACATGTAATCGCTCTTCACCTGCAATGGGACAGGACGGAGAAAACAGCGCAGTTTTAAGAGAGCACACGTGAGACTCAGTCATTCACTGAGTGTCTGCTTTCCCGTGCTCAGTACCCACTGTGTGGGAACAGTGCTCGGGGCTGGGTGTGGAGAGGCGTGACATCCGAAACCGGCGAAAGGCGTGCACAGCCCCGCTCAGAGTGGCCGGTATGCCCTGCGAGCTCCATAAGGCAGGGGCCCCAACGCCCGCCCCCATCCACGGGCGAGCAACGCTCCCCGGGGCTCCGCCCTGCCTCCTGTGTCCTCTCCGCACCCGCCCCACCCCCGGCCCGTCTCCCAGGAAACTAGTCCTTGGTGACAAAAAGGTTGGGGACCACTGCCATAAGGGACAGTGGATAGCGTCTGAATTGCAGTGACGCTGGCCATCAGCTACCCTCCACCCTTCCCATGCTGTCAGGAGGGCAACCAGAAGGGAGACTGCCACTCCCACACAAATCCCCTGGAGACACGTTTTCTTGACTCAACCTCCAGCTCCAACAGCAGTTTTGGACCTTAGTGCAAGACCAGGAAGGTTTACATATTTCAAAATCCATTTAACTCTACAACTGGGGTGTTTCTGCCTACCCACCAACTGTGACTGGTCTGCAAAGGAAGAAATCATGCTTCAAGTCTAGTATAAAGACAGGAACCTAACAGAGCTGTCCGGTGCTTCCCAATGCTGACTATACTCAGCTGACACTGCGAGGGGCCATGAGGCACTGGAGGACCCCCCCGCCGCAGCACGCGGCCAGGAGCAGAGCCTGCGTCGTCCCGCCGCTCCCCCACCCCCACCCAAGGAGCAAACCCTGTGTCCAGATGGGTGGTAAGGGGGCGGCAGCTGCCACTGACGCCGACACTAGGCGGACCCGTGCGAACCTCAGTGAAGGGGCACGTTCTCCCCCAGGCAGAGCTCCATGCTCCCCGTGAGCTGGCCTGTCCTATAAAGCACAGCACTCAGCTGCCAGGCTAGGAAGTCCAGCAGGCAAAGCTGCGGGCGCTCGGCTCCGGCGACGCGGCGTTTCGGAACAGCTCGACACCGCCTCTTGGTCCTCGACCCTGCGCCATTTACTCTCGGGCCCTCACGGGAAAAAGCACGTTGACCTCTGCCATGGAAAAGCCTCGAACTGTCACCTCCTAGCCCATCAGCTCGGAAGATGCCAACTCCCCGTGAATGAGCCGGTCCCCCGTCTGCTGGCTACTCCTCCTCAGGGCCTTCCCTTGCGGAGGCCCCCGCCTGCCCCGTGCCCATCATCCTCCCGGTGCTCTCGCTGCCCAGCAGAATGACATGTGGGCGCTAACCTCACGCCTGCTTTCCGCGGTCACTGCCACCGCAGAAGCCGCAGTACAAGATTCGCTGTCAATTCAGTGACAGACCTCACAGGTCAGCCGAGAGTGTCGGGAACTCAACCGCGCTTGCCAGGGAGTTTGCTGACGCCCTGCCTCAGGCTCCCTCCGGTCGGCCTGCCTGCCGCATCTGCTTCCCCCAGAGGAAAGAGGGTCTCCCGCTGCGCAGGGCCTCTCCAACAGACCAAGAGCAGGCGCCCCGTTTGTGCGTTTGCTCGCCTTGTCTGTCTGATTCCAGCAGGGGGCGCCGTGAGCGCTCGCCTGGCAGGGCAGTCACCTGCTGTTGCTGACCCGGGCACTACTTCCTCTCAAAACCTGTGTTAGTTTCTGCATCAGCACCTTGACCGCAGTGGTCAATAAATATTTACTGACTGAATGAGTGAGCAGATGAATGAATGAATACACAGTCATCAAACTGGGGTGCTGGCGCTGCTCTGTGTGAATGTTATTTTCCATAAAAACATACATGCATTAGCAATTTCTGTTCCTTACATACAGTAGGCATTTAAGACTGAATCAATGGAACTGAATTACTCAATCCACTACATTAAGTAAAAAGCTTTAACTGTAAAATCATTTCGTTTACACTTCAATGGCTCTTGCTCCTATATAGCAAGAAGTATATCCAAATTTAAGAACTAAGTTCTCATGTCATTGGTAGGTTTATTATTGAGTAAAAATAAAGCCATAAGAGATCGAGAGGTATATGAATGCATTAGAGAAATGCTAGTTGTTCTGACTGAAACACTGAACGACTCCGAAGAAACCCCAGCAGAGTAGCAATCAGATGGTAAGGAAAATGCACCGTCACAAAACTGTCTGAGAGACTAATCACATAATTTTAAGCACTATTTACAGGTGCCAAGATGTATTTCACTCATGAAAACCAAGCTCCTATTAGCTGCAAAAATGAAAAAGGGGAAATTATAATTTAAACAATTCTAATGGGAAATCCCCTTTTTACAAATGTGACTTAAAAGTTCTGAGAGTTGTTTATCTTTCTTTTTACTCAATAAAGATTTTATTTATTTTTTAGAAAAGGGGAAAAGAGGGAGAGAGAGAGAGAGAGAAACACTGATGTGAGAGAGAAACATCAATCCACTGCATCTCGCACCTGCTTGAGTGGGGGCCAAACCCACAACCCAAGCATGTGCCCCGACCGGGAACCAAACTGCGGACGCTTCGCTTTGCAGAAAAACACCCAAGCCACGGAGCCGCCCGGTCAGGGCCCAGGACAGCAACAACCTACTCCTCTTGACCCTCGGAGCTATGTGACCACGGCCTGAAGTCCATTTGTGGTCTGAGGTGACCGATGTGTCCTGTGAAGTGTGCTGACCCAGGACAGAAAAGGCTCTCAAGATAGGCCCTCCCGCCCCCGTCTCCCTGCCGGCCCCATGGCCCAGGTCCCGAGGCCGAACTCCCCGTACACACGCACACCCTGATGGCAGAGCGAGACTTGGGTCCTGCGGGCCCCGTGTCCCTTTCTTCCATGAGACGTTCCTTGACTGCTTTCACCTCTGGCTGACTCCCAGCAGAAGGTGTTGCTTTCATTTGGGTCACGGACGCAATTTACTGAGCATTTCAGTGTGACCCCACACATACGATGGCTTAAAGCAGGTGCCGCGGCACCGTGCGGGCAGACCCACGTGGAGTAACATGTCCTCTTCACACTGTCTCTGGAAGCGGGACACTGTTGCCACCCCCCGATTTATCAGCGAAAGCTCAGAAGCACAGCGAGGACCGCAGAGGAACGGCCTGCGGCTGAAGGAGAGCCTCCCAGGCCAGGCGCCACGCTGGGTGTTTACGGGTATTATCTATAACTCTTACGCCTCTTCGCGTTTGGCTTTAGTAGCCCCGCTTTACACATAAAGGTCAGAGAAGTGCATGGACCCAGGACCACAGAGCGATTGTCCACCCCTGCACCTTGGACCTCGGTGTGAACCATACCTGGGAATGCCATCAGTGTGGGCATGTGCATTTCCAGAAAGAAGACGGATACCGAGTGGGACCGAGCTTGCCACCCTAGAACCCCAGGTCTAAGACGGCATCTCAGGCGTCTCCTGGGTCCTGTTACCATCACCGTGCTGTGCACTGTGGTCACTACTATTGATTAACTCCAGGTCCAGCAAATTTGCACGAGTCTTTTAAGAGAAGACCTCAGAAAGTTGTTCTTTTTTCAATTACCGTATTCTCCCGTGCATAACGCGCACCCACATTTTTGGCCCAAGCTTTCAGGAAAAAATTCTCATTTTAATTCAAATTTTAATTTATTTATATTTAGAAACATAAGCAACTGTCACATTCCAGGGCTGTTTTTTGCATATGGCTATCGTTATTGTTTTCTAAAGTTACACTCTTAACACACACAGATAAATCAAAGAATTAAAAACATTTATATAGGCACAGAATTAGTACTACCCAAGTATAATGTGCGTCCTTATTTTTCACTCAAAAATTTGGGCAAAAAGTGTGCATTATACATGGCAAAATACGGTCATCTGTTTTGGTGCTGATGTCACTTTCCCACTTGAAAACACAGGGTGTATTCAGACTCGCTGCTGCGGGCAGGTACTGCATTTATGGGTTTTTACCTCACTCTGCCATAGAAGGAAGCACGGGGAACCGCTCTCATCCGAAGAGAAAGCACTAACCCTCGAGCACCCCATAACTTATCCCATATGTCACCTCAGTGCTTCGGCTGCCACAGGAGAGACTGTGTGGTTTGTTTTGCTCCCTTCTGAGTACTTTGACAGCTAACGAATTTATCACCTCGACCCAAGAGTCCCAAGAAGGACAGGTCGACGGGAAGCACGTACGCCTGGCACCTGGCATGTTCTACGGGCTTCGAGCCTCCGTCACAGAGCTAAGTTATGGTGTTACATTTAATGTGAAGAGCCAGGGAATGAGCATATTTAAGTCTTAAAATAACTGTAGGACAAAGCAGTGACAACTTCATGTCAGACCCAGGCATCTTAAGAGCTAACAATTTCAAGTGTCAAGTGGTTTGTGTACATGTTCAGTTACTATGACAGCTTCTTGACTAAACGCTTACACAGCCCTTCAAACCAGTGGCCACCACTATTTGCAAAAGGTTGTCAGTCAAATACCCTTCTCACGAATGTGAGTTCAGAGAGACAAAAGGGGAATAAAATGCTATATGGCAAAGAAAAAGTTCGATTTCAGAGTAAAGCAGTTTTCTTGCTTTATAATGAGCCATTAGTTTTAGCATCAAAGCTTATTTTTTATAGACTCCTGCTCTACAGCACATAAGGTTATAGCAAAATTCTTGTTTGCTTTTACAGTGTGCTCATTAACAGCTTTCAGAGTATCCTAAAATGGGTCAAAAACATTGCGTGGATCGCCCCCTCCGGGGGCGTCTCTAAGTGAAACTCTGCCTCCGGAACAACACCCACCAGGCCAGCGGCCCGCGCTCAGCACGGCCACGCCGCGGCTCCTCCTCGCGAAGCCACTCCCGGGCGCGGCGTGCGCAGTTTCGAAGCCAACAGCGACGGGCAGGTGGCTCCCGTAAGTCCTCTCTCTCCGGGAACGGCAGGGGAGAGGACTTACGCACAATTCTTTCATTTCCGCCTGATAAGAGTCAAAGCAATAAAAATCTGATTCTTCTGAAAGAGAAAGAGTAACAGAGATAAGACCCAGGGACGTTCACTATTCCCCAGTCTGGACCCTCGAGATTCCCACAGGTAACATTCGACAAAGTCACAGGTCACAACGGACACACGAGGGAACGTGCTCCTGAACCAGAGTCGGAGCCTGAGGGTGTCAGACGCTGAGAGTCGGATTCGGAATAGAGACATGAACTCTAAACGAAACGATAAAGAAAGAAAAGGCTGAAAATTAGTGAGGCGTAAGGGCCATAAAAAATGGCCTGGAAGATTTTTTTAAATGTGTGTCAGAGGGTAAAGCTTTAGAAAATTTAAAAAAATAACCAATAAAAACTCAACAAATGCACTACCCTCCGCCTGGTCGCAGCTGATGAGAGCGGCGGCCCGGCAGATTCACCTGAACCAAGGGCGCCGGACAGGCCCGGAGCGGCAGCCAGGCAGGCGAGGCTGACAGACAGGGGCTGAGCAGCTCTAACGCGGACCCGCCCTGAAACCCCAGAGGGGGTAAGCCGTGAAGGAAAGGCAGCGTCTGAGTCGACGCCATCTGGGACACCGCTGGAGCTGAGGAACAGGACGTGGGCCCACGGGCAGCAGCCGCGTGAGGCCGGCAAAGCGGCGACACACGTGGGAAGAGGGAAACGGCAGATCGCCCTCAGAGAAGGAACGCGCGAGGGCTGGCTTCTCCGGGGCGCTGACGCAGACAAGATGGGGAAAGGCTGGGCAAGTGCCGGGGGCCCGGGCGTGCTTCCCGCCTGGCGGCAGGCCTCCACCCCCCCTACCCCCCCATGCCGCCCCCCCGGCCCTCCCGGTCGCAGGACTTCCTCCTCGCAGGCAAGGGAACAGGCCTCGGGAGCTCCAGGCTTGGGCCGCCTCCATGGGAGAAAGCACCCCTTTCCTGACACCAGGTGCCCGGTGACACCATCAGCCCTGTCCTTCCTCATCTTCACGCTCCATCCTCATCTTCACGCTCACCTCAGTCCGACCAACCCCACTCACTGAATCTACCACCCACCAGTCTGACCAACCTCATGCCTTCCGCATTTCTTGCCCGCTGGCAGCCCTTTAAAGACCCAGTCCATCCCCAGTACTGCCATCACATGGGGCAATACCCCATTTCCTTATTTTAAAAACAAAATTCTGATCAAGGTGTTCCCTAATGAACTTCTTCAAACTGGCTCTCCATGGCCTGCAGGAGGAAACCTACCCCCTTACACAGTGTGGCCCTTAACTCCCTTACCTGCCTCGTCTCAAACCCGCTGGCTCGGACTTCAACGCACCATGGTGTCTGAAGTGCTCTCTTCCTCATCCACAAAGTGGGAAACTCCTCCGATGACAGCTCTCGGGGGGCCCCCTTGAGTCCAACCCTCCACTGGCTGGCAGACCCCCCAAGGCCCTGTCACATCACTGCCCCGGCAGCAGGCTGAACCCTCCGCCAGACTGAGGAATTGGACGGTGTGGATCCATTCATTTCTGCACTCGGACCCACACTGGACATTTAATAAGCACTTTTATTTCATCAGAAATTACCAAGTGCATTTAGTGGCAAAAGTGTATGTATAAATGTCTTCAATATTCACTAGAAAATCTTGAGGGGCTCTGCTCACAAATACTAACAAGTAACGTTTGTTGGGTCATGAAAACTGTGTTGATTCCTTTATGCCACATATATTTACTGCCTAACTAGCATCTTAAGGAACGACAAGCAAGCTACTCTTACTGTAAAAACGTCCATTTTGGCTTTATCATGCAAATCGCTGCTAAGGTGGTGCGGGTGCGGTTGGCTCTGAGGATGGGTCCTGCGCGGGCGAGCCTGTCGGAGCGCTGGCAGGGCGGTCGCACCGGAATTACAGTGCGGACAGCAGAGTCGCTCAGGGCTCACTGTCCCCACGTGTCTCGGAAGGAGCCACCTAGACACACAAACACTCCCCGTGTCTAAAGGTCTTATGCTCTCACCAGTTAAGGGACTCTCAGTTGCCACACAGTGACAAAGTTACATTCTCCCAAATGTTGGATTTAATCGGATTCTTGAGTAAAGCTATGTAATAAATGGGATCCAAAGAAACACAGAAAAAAGTATATGAAATCACCCTCCTATACCTGTTGATAGAAGAAATTCAAAGTTGGCTTGTCTTCAGTAAACTGGTTTAGAAATCCTTTTGGCAAATAACGAATTCTCAATTCATATCTAAAAAATAATTCACAAAATAGAACAATTAGAAATCAGTCAATTTCTCAGTTCATCATCTACGATTACAACATGAAGGTGAGTATGGCATTGCCAAATTTCTGACATATTATTTAAAAAGTTAAAATACAATCAATTAATCTGTAAATATTTTATTTTTCAGCATGATAGCTCTGCAAGGTGAGGGTGCGACATAAAGCCCAGACGTCCCTCCAGCCCTTCCGTCGCTTTGCCCGGGCAGCGCCCCTGCACATGTCCCACCAGGTGACAGGCGGCACCAGCACGGAGCCAGAGTGCACCCGCCGCTCGCCGTGAGCGTCCCTGCGAGCAGCAGCAGTCTGCCCGCTAGAGGCTGGAACGCAGGACGCGCCCCAGCTATCCAGCCACGTGCTGCGCGCGGCCGTGTGAGCCGCTTCCATGTGCAGACTCTTGGGGACAGCACTGCCATGAGCACCCTCTCCCCTGAGCATAAAGAAAGTAACTGACTTGCTCAGGAAGCCAAGCTTCAAGATGGCTGAAACGAACTTGACCAGAATGCACTCCCCCTCCTTCTGTCCGCCGGCCTTTGACGAAGACTCTGACGCCTGTCCCTGGTGAACACGCACACGTTTCTGTCAGGCGTCCACGGGGCGCCAAGTCACTGAATGGTGACAAGCACACACTCCGGCTCTGGCCAGGATCACCAAACAGGAAGTGGCAGCCATGCCAGCTCACACTGCCCCCGGCAGCACAGTAGGGTGTTCTCACGCCTCCGCATCCTTGCCTCTGCTTGGTATAATATTTCTAGCCTTTTCCTTTTAGTCACACTGACACTGGTATATTGCAATAACACAGTGATTTTAACTGGCACTTCCTTGATGACGGATGAAACATCAGTTGTCTAGCCACAGATGACCGGAAACTTACTCATCTTCGCACCACCCGTATCTGGGCAGAAGCAGCCGGCACCCGTTCGAGAACGGGCAAACTCAGAAGCCCGCCCTGGCTTTACAGATGCCACCTGAAGCCGGTCAGGGCGCTCCGCTCTTTCCTGCCTCGAGGCTGCGAGCCTTTTAAGACCCTTGTCGAGTTCGGTGTTATAATGGCGCACTGGTCTTTCACATTAAGGCACGCACACACACGGAATGTCACTTCAAGGTAACAGGGAAAACCTGTATCAAAATACAATCTAAAACTTCCTAAACTATCATTTTTCGTTTTCTTTTGTCGTCTTTGAAAAAGGACACCTCTCCTCGATATGAAAGATTTTTCTCCTGTTTAGACCTGAGGGGAACACCCTCCCTCTGCAGAGCGAGGAGCCGCCGCCCAGAAGCGAGCAGGGGCGCGCTGAGCGGGACAACGTGACCCTCGTCTTGACGGCAATGAGACCGGGCGGGCTTCCTCAGCTGCTCTGCAAGGGCCCCAGACGCCCTTGCCAAGTGCCAAGGGAGGCTTCCTGGGACCCAGCCCTCCCAGCCCCGCTGCACCACCTGAAAGGCCCGGCCACGTCCCCAAACGTGCGTACAGCCTGTTTGTAACTGATTAACCCGCTTTGGAGCCAAACCGACCACTCCGGGTAGGTGATTCCAAATAACTGAAATAGTTATCCAAGTTCACTTAACTCGAATTATCAAAGGAGGAAACTTTTAAGTTTAAATCTGTTTGACGGAAATCTCTCAAATCTGAGAAACACCTTTTGCTGCATTATAAACGCGGTGTGGTATTGCAACTGAATCTTTTTTTAGCTGACTAGGGTCCTACCAAATACTGCCTGCTTAACTGTATCTCCTAGGAACTCCGTGACAGGAGGGCTCCCTTCTGGACCAACTGGGAAGGAAGCAGGGGCCTCATGGGGTTGGGGACAGGCCGCCCCCGCAGTGGTGCTGGACTGCCCACTTCCCTCTGCCCCTTTAGTTATACGAGCCATGTTGTCTCACCCAACTGATGTTTCCCTATCATAGTTTCCAGGTTTATTTTGCTTTTTATTTTATAAAAGTGTATCATGCTATATGTCATCTTCTGGAACTTACTGCTTTTTAAAGATGGAGGTAAAAATTCACATAACAAAAACAAGCCATGTGAAAGTGTTCAGTTCATGGTACCTTGTCCTGGATTTATGTTTACCACTTGGTGTTATCTGGCTAAGACACAGCCACACTGCTGCATGTCCCTACAGCCCGCTCAGGCCAACCTGTGTGACACACTCCACGGTGTGACAGTCCACAGCTGACTTGTCACTGCTTTGTCTGTAAACATTTTGCATCTCCAGCCCCATACAGAAATGCAAGTCTCTGAAGGACAGAATGTGGAATGGAACTGCAGGACCTTAGGGTATTTAAGCTCTTGGTTTTCAAAGGAATACTAAACTATATTCCAAATGGTTTGACCAATTTTTACATTCTCCCCAGTACTGTGGACAAGACTTGTTGAGTCCGCAACCTCTCCAGCTACTGATACTGCCAGACAACTAATTTCCTGCCACCTGGATGGCGTAAGCCAGAATCTCACTGCGGTCCGAATGGACATCTCCCTAACCATTAATTTGCATGTCCCTAATTTAATCACTGATGAAGCCAACAGGGTCTTCCTGTGGCTACTGGCCAAACTTCTCTGTGAAAATACCGCCATGACTCTCGCTCATTCCTAGAGTTGTCTGCAAATTTCCTATCAGTCAGCGCTTCCGCTCTAGGCACCGCCTTCTGTCGGTTAGGCGTGTTGCAAACGTCTTCTCCCGGCCACAACTGTGTGCAGGTAGCATAAAAACATCTCTGTTCAAGCCTCACATGGAAAGAAATCGGTGTCGCTTACTCTGTGAGTCCGGGCGCTTTCACTGGAATATTAAGGCCTTACTTGTTTTTGCACTTTTAAAAATATATCTTTTGATAAACAATGTCTTAATCTCTGAAAAGTCCGATTTGCTCTTCTCTTTCACAGTGAGCATTTGGAAGGTGTTAAGAAAATCTCCCTACTCCCGGGCCAGCGTGGGTCACTCAGCTGTACCTTCCATTAAACCTCTTCTTTTCCACATTCAAGGGGCCATCTGTGTGCTGTTTGAGGCGGGGTCTAACTTTGCTGCTGCTCCTCTGCCGGCCAGAGGCTCTGTCTATCAAACCAGCCCTTCCTCCCCCACCGACAGTGTCCTGGGGGCTCGGGCAGGTCCCACCAAATACATGTGCCAGAAGCCGGCTTACTGGGGTGTCTGGAGACTGGAAGATCTGTGTGAGGAAGTTTACACTTCAGGTTTACTTAACAACAGAAGAAGGTCCTATCACAGGCAGCATAAAAAAGGCATGGACTCGATATCCATTACCCTACGAGCCCAGCACTATCATTGGAACGCCAAGCTCTTACTTCTCAGAACTAAAGCCAGAGCGCATGGCCCTCACACGCCCACTCCGACCTGAGAGGGGCTGTCTGCCAGGTAGAGAGAAAGACAGCCACCGGTTCTGCCTCCCGTCGTGACACGGCTAACCCAGGAGGGGAGAAGAGGCAGCCGAGGCATGGAGCTTGGCTTCCACTGGGCCACTGTGGAAGGTGCAGGGTCCTGGGGTCACCGTGCCTCTCTGAGCCACAGCTTTCTCGTGAGTAACACGATCAGTGGAGAGCCCCTCCGTGACAGGACCGTCATCCTACAAACGGGCACTGAGAAAAGCAGCCCAGTGCCGGCCCACGTCTGACCCCTTGTAAGCAAGGCTTCTTACCGGGGTCCTGCTACTAACATAAACTGGTCCTGGATGGCTCCCAGCTGAATATGAGTGACTACAGCGTCCCAGCACTCTGTATCTCGGTTTGTCTTACCAGTTTATCATCACTGATTCTGTTCTCACTGGAACTTTTTTATTGGGTGCCTGTTCTATACCAGACAGGACTAGAAACCAGGAACAGTGGTGCGGTGACTCAGACAAGGTCCCGAGGGAGAAAGACGCTCTCAGCAGGCAGAACAGGGCGGAGGTGGCCATAGGGAAGAGGTGACAGGGGAGTTCTCGCCCTAAATGAAGGAAGTGCCAAGGCCCCAGGGAGCAGTGCGCCTGGCTTGCCAGGGAGTGAGCCAGCGCGGCTAGCGGGGCACGTGAAAAGTTCCCACGGACAGAGGCCGAAGGAGGCGTGGATGCCGGGATGCTAGTCAACGAGCGAGGAGCTGGCAGGAGACAAGAGGTGGACAGCAGAGGAGACAAGCATGAGAGGCCATCAGAGACTTGGGCCCTGGCTCCGGGTGGGATGAGGAGCTACTAGAAGTTTCCAAGCAGCACTGACTTACACATTTCCTCGGCTGTGCACGTTTTAGAAGACCCACTGGCGGATCCTGTGAGCTCTACCTCCCCCATCTCCCCTGGACAACTGCCCCCACCCCTGTGGTTGAGGCCGCCCTAGTCGACCTCCCTTCTGTGCCTCTGCCGGGTGCTGCCGTAGCTCGTTCGCGGTTCCCTGTGTCTACCCCATTAGGCCGCGGACGTGAAGCCGTAGGCAGAGCAGAAAGAGAGGGTGGAGGGAGGTCTCAGGGGCAGCCCCCAGACGTAAAGGCGAGCAGGAGAAGAGGGGGGAATGGTCAGCAAAGCCAGGTAGCCCAGTGCCCAGGCAGAGCCCACGCCTGCACACCGGAGGGCAGGGGACGAGGACAGCCTGCTGGGGGCCCTCGGCGATGGGGGCTGTACGCTGAGCCACGAATTGCTTGGGAATGTGTTTTTAAACTGATTAATATACTGTGTGTGCCAAATTCTGTATTTCCACATCACAAAGAATAAATACACATAACTTAAAAACTGCTCACTATTGTTTGTGTTCCTTCTGCTTTTATTATCAGAAGGTAAATTGTATTCTTTTATTAATATTGTTGCTTTATTATACTTTGAGGAATGCTTTTATTTATTTATTTATTTATTTAAGTATTTATTTATACTTTGAGGAATGCTTTTAGGAATTTACAAGTTTAAGGTTACACCTCTTTCTATACTTATTAAATTCTTGATGAGTCTTTTATTATTGCAGGTGCCCTCTACATCCTTAATAATGCTTTTCTGACTTAAAACTTTTTCCATAGACTATCAACAGAGCAACACCAACGCATCCGGTCCTCTTGGCCGGTGGGCAGTGAAATCCTTTTGTCTGTCTGTCTATTTAAGAAGAACCGAACAGAACGGCACTGAGAGAAAGCCCCACACTTCGTGTGCGCAGTAAGACCAGTGGGGTTTGTGAATTACGCACGCAGAGTGCTACACAAGATACTAACTCCGTGATATTCACACACTCAGGAGTGCTGGATCTTACCGGAAAACATGGCTCTTCCTGTAAGCAAAGAAAAATGTCGGAGCATCACAGTTTTAGAAGCTCTTACAAAGAGCAGAGACCTCCAACACCTTTCCCAACCACCTGCTAATAACCTGACGTCCTGTTTCACGTCTTCCTGAGTTTCAGTTCTGACCACCTCTGTTCTCCCACGCATCCAGTGCTCTTCTATGTTCTCATTAGAAAAAAACCCGTTCGTCGCACTAGTTCTTCAGAGACAACGCTTACTTAGACCCACCCAGGCTTGGCTAGCGCTCCTTCCCATGCGTGAAAGCCTCGCCAGAGGTCACCCCCCGTTTCCCGGGAGGATGCTGGGAGGGGACTCCGCCGCAGTGCGCTGTCAAAGAACACCTGCTCGGACAGCTCTGATGGGGACGTAACTGGGCGGCAGACGCAGCTGCGGAGCGCTCTTCCCCGCCTGCCGGAGGCCTAGCCCACCATTTCCTCCAAACGGACTACAGCTGTGAAGTCCGAATTTTCCTCTGGTTCCTTCTAACACCTTCTTGTTCATTTTTATACAGCACTATTTCACTATGATCTGCCAAAGTGTTGATTCGGTTTTACTAACCCTGTTTGGGATTTTATGCTAATCCTATACTCGAGGACTCCTGTCATTCATGGATTCTAGAAAATTCTCAGCCATTATCTCTGGGCTATTTCCTCTTCCTCCTCTTTATTCTCCTAGAGTTCCCATCAGAAACGGACTGACCTCACTCTTCACTCTTCCCGTCACGCAGACCCGCCTTCCTGTCTTCCAGCTGCTCATTGCCGCGCTTCAGGCCGGCGCCCTCGGACCCCCGGCCCCGTTTGCTAGTTTTCTAGCTGTATCTCCTCTGCTGCTCCATCTACCCAGGGATTTCTAGAACTGCGGCTTGGTTATTTTTTAAGCCTCCTCTTCGTTAGGGACACTTTCAACTCCCCCTCCTTTGAAACACGTACAGCCCATTATTAAGCCTCCCGCTCCTGAAAACCCACATCGGAACCCGCCGTGTCTCTGACCACACTGTCTTTCACTGCCTCCCGCCAGGACCCGGGCCACCCTCGCGAGTCTGTCCCGCCTGGCAACCTTCTCAGCAGTCTAAGGCGGCCTCATTCCTGCTGAGAGGGGCGTGCGAACTTCAAAAACGGGCACTGCGCAGTCCGGCCGCTGGGTGCCGGTCAAAGCTGTGTCACAGACCACCTGCGAGTGCGGCTTAAGTCCATTTGCACCTGTTTTCATCTGTAAAACAGTCTTTACCTCATAAGGTTTGGGGAGAGCTAAGTGAAATGCACATCTTACAAATTACGCACAAATATAAATAGCACGGAACTGCGCTGCCCCTGGCTCTTTGCAGCCACTCAGTAGGGGTGTCACCACCGCCTTCCTCAGGGTCGGCCAACAAAAGCCCTACCTAACACAGCCCGGACGGCTCTTCCTTCTGAGGATTCGGACTCCATGAAACCACGCAGTGTCTACTGAGCTCTACCTGAACTGAGGTCAAATAAATTGGCTTAAAAGAACAAAACCAAAACTCATTCACAAACGTTTTATGGTGTGCTGAGAAGGCCGCTGTAGTAAGTGTGCCTCAGAGGGGTCTACACAGACTCAGAGAGCACTAGAAGTGTAGGAAATAAAAACACCTGCTGGTCTTGTTAACTGCTTTTTAGAACAGACAGTCTTAGTTTTTAAACACTTATTTGGGTTTTTTTTGTTACTTTATTTTTAGACAGAGAGGGAGGGGGAGAGAAAGAGAGGGAGAGAAACATCAATGTGTGGTGGCCTCTTGTGCACCCCCTACCGGGTACCTGGCCGGCACTCCAAGCCTGTGCCCTGACTGGAGAATTGAACCAGCAACCCTTTGGTTCGCAGGTCTAAGCTCAATCCAGTGAGCTACACCAGCCAAGGCAACACTTATTTGATTAACTGACTAAATAGTTGGAGGTAAAATCTTCACCAGCCATCGATATAAACCAACAAAGTATGTTGTCATGGAATATTTTGTTTGCTCAGTTCGTGTTATCAGGTAATTCTGAAAATACACGTCTGTTTCTTTGTTTGTTTTTTTTTAAGATTTTATTTATTTATTTTTAGAGAGAGAGGAAGGGAGGAAGAGAGGGAGAGAAACATCAGTGTGTGGTTGCTTCTCACGTGCCCCCTACTGGGGACCTGGCCCACAACCCAGGCATGTGCCCTGATTGGGAATGGAACCGTCGACCCTTTGGTTCACAGGCCAGTGCTTAATCCATTGAGCCACACCAGCCAGGGCACAAGCCTGTTTCTTTAATAAACTAACTGGAGGTTTATGAACCTGAACATGTGACTTTTTCTCTGAGAGTGGCTGAGGGGCCCAGCTACTCTGGTGGAAGAGGCCAACACCTGAAAGCCCACTCCAGTCACACCCCTCCACTTCTGTGGCGTTGCTGATCAACATGAGAACCCCGTATTCACCAGTTTTGCTCTCCCTGCTATGATGGTTTTAGATGTGCGATTTCCTACGAGCGGGTCAGGTCACTTCACAGTGAAGCAAATCACTGGGACAGAACCAGGGCGAGGACAGGCAGGGATCCCTTTAATGCACCTTGAGTCCTTGGTGTCATCCCATCAGCACAGGTCCCTAGGAGACCCCTACCTGCTGTGACGTCCTCTGTGAACACTGAATATACAGCCTGGCACCACAAAGCCAGCGATGCAGCCCAGGAACGAGGTCAGTGGTGTGGCCTCCTCCAGGGGCATCAGTCCTGCCGCATACAAGGAGGCAGCAGGATGGACAGACAGAGTCGGAGCAGAGCTGTTACAGCGGAGTCGCAACAAAGCAGCACAGACCAGGGAGGCGTGGCCAGCAAAAGGCCATCCCAGCGGGAGGCAAGGAGCCTGCCGGCAGCCGGAAGTCAGCGGTGCCCCAGAGACAGGCTCCATGGAAGTGGAGGACAGATCCCGGGTGGACAGTTACCAGCCAACTTCACGCAGCAGTCGCAAGGACAGCCAGCGTGAAAGGTCAGCATGGGCGCTCACCCTCTTGCGCGTGACTGAGTACAGAAAACAGAGCACGAGCGAGTGACAGGAAGCAGGTGTGAGATCTTACTTCCACTCCTCCGGCGGGTGCGCAAGCTCATACTTCTCCCGTACGCTGGAGACGCCCATGTCCAAGTGTAGCCAGTGGACCTCCTCTGACCGCAGGTGACTGAGCCGGAATCCGTAGCAGGCCACGTGCTTTACCTTGTGACTGTCCACTATCTTCTGAATGATGCCCTAGAAACACACCCCGCACAAAAAACGACTGTTAGAAACAAAAACCATTAAAAATTAATGCAATGGTCATTTCTTTTTGTTAATTACTAGAAGCCTTGGATAAAAGTGCCAAGTCAATAAATTACTTAATTTCACCTGGAAATCTTTTTTCTCAAATAGTATTTTGTGAGCAAGGAAAAGTTAAAACCAAAGGAGGCTCATTACTTTTCGCTACCGATAAATAAGGCATGGAAATGTGCACAGGTCTGCAGCTCCCCTCCGCACCGCCCCACACCTGCCAAAGCGCGCCGGCCACCCCTGGGTGTCACTTGCTAAGGGCCAGGCCCAAGGAGGGGGTTACACTTTCTGAACCAAGGACAGCCTACTATTGGAGACCAGGCTGTAACTAAAACCGTTTTTTAAAAACACACATTCAGGAACATACAATTAAGACCAGGTTTCTGCTGGTTTTGCTGATACAGGAAAAGTTATCTGAAGCTGGGCCTCACCGATCCCTCTGTGCTCCAGCGGCTGATGGGCAGCCATCTACAACAGTCCCCAGATTTGATGTGTCTGACATACAAGTCCATGGCCCTTGGACTCAAAGGATGGGAGGTCATCTGTGACGGGGGCCATCAGGGAGGCTCCCAGGGAAAGCAAAGTCTCCACTGGGGCTGTGGGAAGGGGAGCAGGAGGCCTGACTCGCACCCGCACCTGCACCTGCATGGGCACGGCGGTCATGTGCCTGCGTGCGTGTGAAGAGGCCCACAGGACAGCTCGCCTGGGGACAGGACAAAACCGCCTGCTGCCCTCGTGTAAGGCTGTTAATCACAGTCCCCAAAACCTCCTCTATCTTTTAGGTCATTAAGAGCGTTTTTTTTTTAATGATGCTGATATTAACATGAAAATGTCTATTAAAGGAAATCATCACTAGTTTTTAAAAATTTACAATTAACTAAAGCTATCGTATAACTTAACATCTAAGATACACGTCAGCAGTCCCTGCACACGCTGGTGTTTCTTTGTTACAGCACCACGTGTCGCTGCTACGACTGAGGACGCGCCCAGCCTCTCAGCGGGAAAGACGGACCCCAATGCCACACAGAGACTGGTGAGGACCCCAAGTGTTCACACCCAGGGCCACTCCCGCGGCACGCTCCTGGGGCCTACACATGGCCCACCGCCCTTGCAGACTGCTTGGTCCTTCCGGGAGGAGCTTTGTTATCTAGTACAGGAGAGGATGGGAGGGAGGGACACGGTGGGGGGAGGGGGGAGGCGGCGCGGTGGTGGTGGTGGTGGTGGTGGTGGTGGTGAGAGAACCAACAAAGGACCAGGCTAGAAGAGGCAAAGAGGACTTTAGGAAGAAGAATCCTCACGGG
This sequence comes from Mormoops blainvillei, assembly GCA_004026545.1. Lineage (NCBI taxonomy): Eukaryota > Metazoa > Chordata > Mammalia > Chiroptera > Mormoopidae > Mormoops > Mormoops blainvillei. Next base: position 211,180 of record PVJD01001217.1, read on the forward strand.
GACAGGAAGGGTGGGGACAACTGAGTTAAGCATAAAATGTCCTTCTGGCTTTGGATTCAAGGCCAGGAGTTTGTGACAGGGCCACCGAGAATGACGGTGCAGGCTGTACCCTACCGGAAGGCGCCCAGCCGAGGGGGCCGGGGGAGCTGAAATCCAGCCCAAGCTCCGGGGAGGGGGTCTGCTCACAGGAAGGGACCTCTTTTTCAGCAGTTCTCTCAAAGGTGACTCCTGCGGCTTCTCCCGGACAACACACAGGTCCCTGAGCTGCACGGGACGGGAGCTGGCGCCTCTTTCAAACCCTGACAAAGGCGCCTCTGTCTGCCGCCACAGCTCTGCCCACACCCTGCCAAGCGCACCCGCATGCCAGCCGCCGTCGCCCAAGCACGGCCCTCTCTGCACCGCAGCAGCCTGTCACTGCGGCCTGCCTTCCTCCCGGTCGGGGTCACCACTCACGCCCGCCTGTCCAGTCCTCTGCTCCCGCGCAGCTGTCTACCCTTCCATACCCAGACGCAGCAAATGCCGGGCACAAGCCATTCCTCGGACTTGCATTTGCCTTCAGCACCCCGGGAGCAGGGCCACCTTCCCAGCTGCCTTCCCTGGTGACCCCGGCAAGGCTGCCCTACCCTCGGAGCCCTCTGAGCTCGTGGGGCCCACACGGAGCCCCTCTGCAGATCAGGGAGGCTCGGCTACGCCTGCGGTACTGTTAGGGAAAAGCAGGTTCTGGGTTCCGGAGTTTCAGGGTATGGACAGCATTTGAGCCACGGTACTTGATCATACGGCCTGAGGACACACAGAAGGGTTTCAAGATGGGGTCTGCATAACGAAGTGCTGCACACCAGAGCACCTGGTGACTGAGTGAGATGGCAGCTATGACTATCCACTAAAAAACTGAAAGCAGTAACACACGGACATGCCTTTTTTAAAATCCTCACCTGAGGATATGTTTATTGATTTGAGAGAGAGAGAAAGAGTAAAAGAGAAATAGAGACGTGAAAGAAACATCCATCAGTTGCCTCCCACACGTGCCCCAGCCAAAACTCAAACCCAAAACCTAGGCATGTGCTCTGACTGGGAATCGAACCCGCAAACTTCTGGTGCACAGGGTAACGCTCCAACCAGCCAAACCGCCAGGGCAGGACAGAAGCCGAATTAAATGTAAAGATTTTATTTATTTCATTTTTAGACAGAGAGGAAGGGAGGGAGAAAGAGAGAGAAACATCAGTGTGGGTTGCCTCTCGCACACGCCCTACTGGGGACCTGGCCCGCAACCCAGGCATGTGCCCTGACTGGGGAATTGAACAGGCAACCCTTTGGTTTGCAGGCCAACGCTCAATCCAGAGCCACACCAGCCAGGGCTGACCTAAATTTAAAAGTGGAACTTCCTAGGACATCTATAGTCCTTTGTGGCACCAAAATCCTTTGGGTCCAGAATAAGCAGCCCTCCCCCAGAGAGAGCAGTGTATGCGTGTAACACACGGCACCAGCGGCACCGCCTAGCAGCCACCACTGGAGAGGGAGCAAGGACGGATGCAGACACAGTCCTCCGGGCACCGTCAGGGGCCAGACGCGGGAAACTGCCAGGAGGCGGCTCTTGGCCCAGGACAGCTCTGCTTGTGACACTCCCCACTTCCACAGACTCACAGAATCCCACCTATTTGCGCATTTTCCCATTCCAATCAGAAAGCTGATTTTAAATGGATCAGAATGTTACTTTCTACTGCTGTTCTATACCCACTACCAGCTTGGTAATGATAATTAATACTAACCCAACCAAGTGTATTCCCCTTTGGCAAATTACGTGGGTTGAATATACTGTGTTTATTTCCTCCCACAGGCTGGAGTAATTATGCCCACCTTCCTCTAATGGTTCAGGCAGTCCTGACACCTAAGAGTGCGTGACAGACAGGGCTGGGCAAAAGTAGGTTTACAGGGGCTCGTATGGAGAAGCCCATCCTCCTTAAAGATGAGCACGGACTAAGTGGAGGGGCAGGAAGGAGGAAGGGTTCCTTTAACATCTGATCGAAGTATACACCTCCCAACATTTCTCCCTCCCACACCGCGCTCCCGGGAGACTCTGTCTAGGGTGTGCAGATCCCACAATTCCCTCTGCCTCTCACTCACCACCACAGGAAACCCTCCTGTCCCGGCCACCTCCCACGCCGGGACAGACGTCCACTGCACCAGCAGGGACCTCCTCAGCCTCCAGAACCTTGCCAAGGGCCTGACACAGACCAGACATTTAAGAGGCTATCCTGCTTGGAGTTGTGAAAATACCTTCAAAAATCACACTTTCCAGAGAACGACTTTCTCACTTCACAAGTATTAGAGGCTGTTTTAATGGCTCTGTTTCTTTGTGCCCTTTGAAGAATTGAAAGGAAAACCAGAGGCTTGGAAAAAACACGACAAAAATAAATACCTACATATATAAAAAAAAAAAGCAAAACGACAAAGTAAAAAAATAAAAAATAAATTTAAAAAGTTTAAAACCAGGGAAAAAATAAGTCAATGGAGTTCTACAAATAATATATGATTCGGTTGTTATTCTCCAAAGAAATTTTACAACAATCTAAACTCTGGCCACATCTGGCTAATCTAAACACATTAGCAAAATGAATATTATAAAGAAAAAGTTAACATCTCTGCGTCATGGGAATAGGAACCACCACTCGACTTGTTCGCGTGAGTGCCATCAGCGCTCGCCCCGCACACACAAAGGCCGTGTCGCCCACGGACCGCTTACCCTGACGTCGGTCGCGTCGCCGTGCCTGATGATGCTGGCCCACGTGGTCGGCTCACTGTTGCTTTCAAAGTAGTGAAAGACTTTCAGCACTCGCTCCATGGCTCCCGGGGAACGCTCCACACCGGTGCCCAGGTGCGTCTTGGTACTGGAATTTGGCGTGTGGTTCAAGTTTGGGTCCAGGTAAGCAGCTGCCATTATTTTGCTAGATGCTAGGTACCTGTCATATTCTGTAAGAGAAAAAAATAATTTTCACTAACAATATTTGAAATCTACTGATTGATATGTGATACTTTAATAAGTACATGAACAACACTTTTATATTCTCTCTCCATTCCAACAAGATCACTGTATCTGCCCACCCCCCTCCCCCCACTCAGAGCAGAATCCGATTTGTGGCAGCATGGTATTTATTACACGAACTATTAAAAGTCCAGGAGTCCTATTTCAGCACTGTCAAAAATCCACGGTATTATGTATCAATAATGGGACTTACCCCCCCTTTGAAACAAAGCCTTTAAATTTGTGGGAAAATCCCACAAGAAAACCAAATGTTAATTTTGCTGCCTACTTTTGAAAACATTTACGAGACACAAGTTCCTTCTTCCCACAATAACAATTCGCGAGTGGTCATTACACCTACTAGGCTTCAGTGGCCAACAACTACAGCTAACGCCAGGTCCTCCCACTTATTAGTCAGTCACCTTGCAGGGGAGTCAGGCGCACCACAACAGAAAACAAAAGAAAACCAATAAACAGAAACAACTGGGGTTTTTTTCATTTTTTTATTGTTAATTCTTGGACTCTCCAAAATCCAAAGAATGAGAATACACGAAAACAGGTACCAAGAACATGTAATCTTAACAAATACTCTGTGGGCGTCTTACAGATACGAAAGTGAGGAGTGCCATGCGAGGGTAAAGTGGCAGAGGGGCAAGCAGGACCACACCCACGGACAGGCTCTCCTGCCCCGCACTGAGACGGCAGGCGGTCCTGGCTAAGGAGGCATCAAAACACGGGGCCGGCAGCCGCAGTGCAGGGACACTGTCTGCCATCAGTCTGGGTTACAAAGGCGCTCTGGAAAAACAGATTAAGAAATTCCCATGATGCTCGACTATCAGGGTTCTTCTGCTATCAACGTTTCCTAGTCTTGCTTTTTTAAAAGCATGACAGGATGTCCACTGGAAGGTAAGGGAAACGCTTGGGCAAGGCTGAAACTGCCCCTGGGGACGCCGCTAAGCCAGATGAAAACACAACCCAGACACCATCCACAGTCCCTCGGGAGTCTTGGACGCTGTGAGGCCTTCATGACAACAGATGACAGATGTGGCTGCCTAGTCCTAAAGGGCATTTGCCAATTCTGTGTCTTCAAAGGGCCTAAAGGTCCAAGAAAAAGCCTCTCAGGAGAGAGGAACCAGCAGAGCTTCCAGCAGCGCGAGGCCAGACTGCACGCGTTGGGGTGCAGGGCTCCGGTGAGCGGGGCGGGTGGAAGGTGAGCCCCACGCTGCTGGCTGGCCCTTCCAGACGCTACGGTCCTGAGCCCGGCTCCAAGGGAGAGAAGCAGAGGACGGGGAGGTGGGGAGAGGGAGAAAGGAGCGTACCCGCCTATGCGCAGTCAGCCTCTGGCACCTCACAGACGGTCTGAGTTGCACGGTGACAGCTGTGATCTAATCAACACAGAAAACATTGCACCCAACAGCAACTCACCTTTGCAAGTGAAATTTTTACTCAATGTGCACATGAAATATTTACTAAAACTGACCACATGCTGTGTGAAAGAGAAAGATCCACTACATACCAAGGACTGCAGTTATTCACAGCATGTTCCGCAGCTGGAGCTGCGCTGGACAACAACAGAAAGACAACGAGAAACCCCGTCGGCAGGGCGCTGAGCAGCGCGGCCCAAGCAGCCCATCGCCCCGCGCCGAGCGGCACAATGAAGACAAGCACTGAGGTTGGAAGCGGATGTGCTTATGCTTGAATTAAAACCTACACTTTTAAATGCACACCTCAGAACTGGAGACTAGAAATCAATGATCTTCAGTAATTAATATCTAACAGTACAATTTAGAAGCTGAACAAAAGGAAGCTGTTTCTTTGAAAAAAATAATGGAGCTGACATTACATGGCAGAACTCTAGCAAGGTTATCAAGTGAAAAGGGGCAAAACAGGCAATAGCCAGGGTGAAGATGGTAATAATTAATAAGAGGTAATAACAGGATATTAAAGTATTAATAAGAGATATGAATAAATTTGAAAATTTAGATGCATGCACAATTCCTTGCAAAGTGCACCTTACCAAAACTGAAAAAAGAAATATAAACTCTAAATAGACCTATTCTACTAAAAATAATTTGGAATTAAAATTCTTCCCACAAAGAAATATTTGAATACTTTCAATAATTTAAGGAACAATTAATATTAACCTTTCAGAAATTCCTCCAGAGAACAGGGAACGCTTCCCAAGTTGTTTTATGAGGCCAGCAAAACACTGGCACAAACCCAGGGAGGACACAGGGAGAAAGGACTCCAATCGGCCTTTCTTACACACAGGTGCAAAAGTCTATGCAAAACGTTGGCAAATTTGATTAGCAACATTTAAAAAGAAAAAGATATTATGATCAAGAAGAGTTTATTAAAGAAATGCAGAAATGGTTAAACATTCAAAAACCAATCAATGTTGACAGCAGCTTTGTTCGTAATCACCGAAACCTGGGAGCAGCCAAGACGCCCTTCAGCAGGCGACGGGCAGATACACTGCGGTCCAGCCAGACAGCAGGACGTTACTCAGCGCAGAAAAGAAATGAGCTCTCCAGTCGTGAAAAGACATGGAGGAACCTTAACTCATGTTACTAAGTAAAAGAAGCCAATCTGAAAATGCTACACACTGTCTGATCGCAACTGTATGCTATTCTAGAAAAGGCGAAACCACAGGGACTGTAAAAATTTCAGTGGCTGCAGATGGTGGTGGTGGGGATGGGGAGTTTTGGGGAGGGGAAAACAGGTGGAGCACAGAGGGTTTTTAGGGCAGTGAAAATGCTCAGTATGATACTGCAATAATGGACACATGTCACTGCATCATGCATTTGTGCAAACCCACTGAACGAGTGGACCTGATTGTGAACTATGGACTCTGGGTGGTTACAATGTGTATGTGCAAGTTCACCTGCTATAACAAAGGTCCCACTCTGGTGGGGGATTATGGGAGACTGTGCATGTATGGGGTCACTGGGTGCATGGGAAATCTCTGTACCTTCCCTGTAAATTTTGTTGTGAACCTGAAACTGCTTTTTAAAAAGTTTTTTAGCCCTGGCTGGTGTGATTCGGTGGATTAAGTGCCTGCCTGCGAACCAAGGGGTCACTGGTTCAATTCCCAGTCAGGGCACATGCATGGGTTGCGGGCTGCGTCCCCAGTAGGGGGCGTGCGAGAGGCAACCACACTTTGATGTTTCTCTTTCTCCCTCCCTTCCCCTCTCTCTAAAAATAAATAAAATTTTTTTAATTAAAAAAAAGTTTTACTTTTTTTTTAAAAAAAGCAATCAGCGTAGCCCTGGCCAGGGGGCTCCGTGGGTTGGAGCATCACCCAGTGCCCCAGAAGGCTGCGGGCTCGGTCCCTAGTCAGGGCACACGGTGGGGAGGGGGACCTACAGAGGCTTCTCTCTCACACTGATGTGTGTGTTTCTCTCTGTCCCCCACCCACACACAGGAGGCAACCAGTCCATGTTTATGGTGCCCTCTCTCTCTATCTCCTTTTTGCTCCCTCTAAAATCGGTAAACATATCCTCAAGGGAAGATTTTTTTTTTTAAATTGAAAAAGCAATCAATGTAATCCACCATATTTTAGAAGAACCATAATTATCTCAATATATAGGAAAAGCATTTGATAAAGTTTACCAACCACTCATGATATTAAAAAAAAAAATCTCAGCAAAGTAGAAACAGGAATGAATTTCCTTATATCGGCATTAAAATTAAATACTGGTGGAAAGCGCCCTGTCCACCTTCCCACCCTCCTGCCCTAGGACTGGGGTCATGGCTGGCCACTGCCACCACCACCTGTACATGATATGTTCTGGAAGTCTGAGCAGAGACCACAATGGAAAAGGGAAGTCAGATGGGGAAGGAAGAGCCCAAGCTGCCACTATCCGTGGGCAGCAGAACTGTGGATGAAGAGTGTCTGTAAGACTCCAGAGATCAACTACTAGAATTAATCAATGAACTGAGCGTGGCTGCTAGGTCACCAAACAAACCCCATCACACCTCAGACGGCTTCGACGAGCTCTTCCGCTCCCTAAACAAGCCGTAAGGACGGTGAAGTGCAGTGCAGTCTCTGCCTCCTGAGAGGAACCCTGCATCTCCAGAGCGGTCAAAGCCGACATGCTCACTGGCCATGGAGTTCATCACTCCAAACACTGAGCATGGCAGTGGAGAAGGGAGACCAAAACACGACACCATCCGAATATGCCTCTGTGGTCCCAAATCAAAGAAACTCCCTAAGTCGTCAAAAGTAGGCCGTGGCAGTTTGCAGATAAATCAGTGCACGATGTTAACAGAGTGGCTTTTAAAGATAAACCACTGTCCGGCACCAGCAGTAGAAGCTGTTTCCCCTGACAGATGCGATTTCAGTTCAGTGCTCTCATCTGCTTGTCAGAATCCTATTTGGGCTATAAATCCCCACACCGGCCACATCTCCACCACCAAGCCTTCCAAGACCCCTAGGCAGCTCTGTATGTGATTCTGTTAACAACCACCACCTCCCGTCGCTGGCCTCCCCACTTGTCTGTGTGCTGGTCGTGAGGATTTGCAGCCCGGGTGTTGGAGCCACCTCCGGCGGTCACAACGCCACGGCACAGCCAGTTGGAGTGGTGTCTCCCCACGGAGTGGTCTCCCCACAGGAGGGTCTCCCCACGGGACAAGCAGTCCCTGAACTGCTTTCTGCCGTGCTGACTACTCCACTTCCAAACTATGAACGGACTTCCCTAGGTTGTGTCTGTGGTTCTGTATTTGTTTTTGACTCGTGGCGGCAGTTGTACAACTGGGGCTGCCAATTCTGTCTCTAAATGAAAATGTCCCTCCCCCTCTCACCAACAGACAGGTGGCTTTCTCAGAGCTTTCTTGTCATTGAAACCCTGCTACAACCTGTGGCCAGTTGCATCCTTTAGAATTTTCCCACATTTACCAAAGGTAGGCATCTGCTACTTCTGCACTGCATAGAATATCTTTTTCAACAAAGTTTCAAAGAAAATGAAAGTAAAAGACTTTAAAAACCGAAACAACTGGTTTCACATGGCTTAGACCTACTCCTCAAACTACCTGTGGTAAAGGACCAGTTTGTTCTGTTTTAATTTCCAACCGGTCCCAGACCAATAAATACTTTTGTAAAATACAATGAAAAGGAATTTCTAGGAAAACAAAATTTAAAAATAAGATATGCAAAAGTCAAGCACAAAACTTCTATTGCCAGTCAGTAAACATAAATCTCTGTGAAACTGCTATGTAGGTCCTAGCAGCCAGCATAACCAAATTCCCCCTCGTTCTGTCCTGGAAGCAACAGTTCCAGCTCCCGCCCCGACTGCTGAGCACAATGGGCGGGGCTGCCAAGTGTCCTAGGGTCACGGACACAGACTGCCACCCCACAGCAGTGTCCTGCCAGCTGCTGAGCTGTCCAGGGCCTCAGGGCTCCCTTTAATTAGCAGAGGAAACATTTCAAGGCTCTTGGTGCCCAACTTTTTCTTCTCTTGGAAGAAGCAGGGCAGTCCCATGTCAGGGTGTGAGGGAACAAAGTGTTGGCAAACCCCCCAGTCTGATCGAAACCCCCACACCACACAACTGACGGAAAAGCACACACAACTGACGGAAAGAGCCCAAGGGCCACGACAAGCATCCTACTCCGGAGCGCCGAGCTTCTGTTCGCTGTGCACGCGAGGAGCCCGCCAAGAGCGCAGCCTCGCTATGCTTGACAGATGCTGGCCCTTTAAAAAAACCGGAGATGCTTGCCAGAGATGAGCGAAGGCACCAAGAATGTAAATTAAAGCTATTTTTTAAAATTAAGACAAACAAGTTTGAAGAGTTTTTTAAAAAGTAATTTGGTAATAATCCTAGTTAAAGTAAATCCTTAAAGTAGACTGGTATAAAAGTTTTCTTCTCCCTAATTTTGTTCTTTTACACAAGACTTGGGTTTATTTTCTCATAAAAACTCTCACCAGAATACCCTAGGCTTCCAGTATCCACCTGACTAGACGGAGAAGCCAACGTGACATCACTCGACTGCTCACTGCGACAACATCAACGTGCGGCAGCTGACACTCTCCTAAAGTGGTTGCACTGTCCGCTGGCCCCAGTGCCCACTGCCACCGGGACGCCACACACCTCCTCCCCAGAGGTGGAGTCTGCGCTCCTGCCCCTTGGATCTGGGCTATGCTTCTGGCGTCCGACTAGGTATCACAAGGTGATCCGAGGAATGAAGAGGCACCCCGGGCTCCCGTGGTCCCTGTGGAGGCGCGCCCGTGGGACCCTGCCACCATGCTGATCGAAGACCTGAGCCGTCCAAGCGCTGAGCTCCAGGAGCTTCCGCCGACAGCCAGCAGCACCTGCGCACCACAGGACAGCCCGCTTGAAAGGGGGCCCTCTGGCTGCCATGTGCGCTACAGAGCTGCCACTACCTGGAGGGAGATGAACTGTCCCGATTACAGATCTGAACAAAACAATTAATTCTTGTCGGTTTAAGCCTCTAATGCCGGATGGCCTGTCGCCAGCGACGGAGCACATCCAGGCGGCTCTCACGCTGCCCGGCAGTGGGGGACCCTGCAGTGACCCACCCGGAGGACCCTGAACAGCACTTGCCTTCTGCAGCGCCACCCTGAGTAACTGGGGCTGTGGGGGGAGCGCCGCCCCAAGAAGGCTTCCCAGCTCCCTCCTAAGTCTGGCTCGGCTTTCCCCATTTCACCCTCTGCACTCCTAGGGCGCGGGGCATTTCTGAGAGTTCCTCCCGTGTGAACTTGTTGGTTGTGGCACTTCCCTAGACAGCATCTTCTCAGTCCCAACTATTTTTTTCATTTCTATCAATAGACTCGCCTTCACAAAGCCCCACCGGCTGCACACCCGGAACGTCTGCGTCAACAGCACAAGTCATCCCAGCCCAGCGTCGGCCGTTTCTTTCTGTCGCTCTACTCGCGCCCCGAATCCTGCGAGGCTGTCTGCGTAGCGTCCTTCGAGTTTCTGCCGTACTGTGCACTCACTGTTTTTTGTGACTTCCTGCCATGACACCTGGGTTTTTCACTTCCTGCGTCCACCCGACGTCCGCCTGACGTCCGCCCATGGGCTTTAAAAGCTGGTCTACTGGTTGAATGCACAAACTCGTGTCTGCAGGTTTACACCACATCTTCGGGCAAACCCAGCCTCGCCCAGTCTTGGCACACACACAACGGCCACGATCAAATCTCCTCATCACAACCAATTTCACTTCCAGGGTTAGCACCTTTTCTTTCAATTACATTTCCTCTTTGTCCGCCATTCCCTCTTTTGATCGTCCATCTTTGTAACATGTCAGCGGGTCTGTCACTGACAAAGAGGCAACAACACAAGCGCATACGCTGCTGTCTGTGTATAAACCAAGGAAGAGACGCACGGTGACCCCCAGCAGGGGCCAGCTCTGCAGGAAGTGACGGGACTGGTCGCTGCTCACAGCTCACACCCATTACTTGCACAGTCACGTGGGGGCCAAGCTCACACTGTGCGACAGCTCACGCCTGCCGTGTGCGGTCACTGACGTTTGAACCGTCCCGTTGAGGGCCTTGTATTATTTAACTAAAACCATGGAAACTACAATTTGTGTGTATTGGAACCATGTATCACCTGTATCAATTCAACTCATGTCTTTATAAAAAAATACTATATTGTGAATTTCAGGTAATATGACAAATTATGTAAACCTACATTTACTTTATTTGCAGTATCACTGTAAAAATTTTAACATTTCTGATAATATTCAACATATCTTCAATATCAACTTTAAATTAATTTCTAAGATACCTAATTAACAGAAGCTTTCAAAGTAACTGGTGAACAATTTTTTGAGACTTAAGAAAACCCCAAGGAAATCAGGAATGGCAAAATATAAAGAATACAAATGTACAAAGTTATAGCCTTACTTACATTTTTGCCCTATTGAAACATATTTACTATAAAACCCAAATTCATAAAGTGCCGATAAATGTATTTTAAATCAAGAGTTAAAAAGTTCAGTGCATCATAACTTGTTTGTGTGTTTTTAAACACAGACACATAGAGATATATTAAAATCACTAAAACAAAAAAATAAAAGAAAAGGCCATCACAGGACAGCGCTCCCAGGAGCCGCACACCCGTGACTTGCCCCTTGCCTCGTGAGGGAGGAGCACCTGGGACAAATGCTGGAGAGGCTTCGCTCGGGCACTCGGGGCCCACCGGAGAGCCGCTCCCTCCATTCCCTAATAAACCCCCAGAGCAGCTCTCTCCTTTGGGTATCTCCAGCATTGCTAGGCCCTCCTCACCGTTTGGAACTGAAAAACACAACACCGTGCTTGAAACATCAGAACAAAGCCATAGCACTAAGCTGAGACCTAATCCAAGAGAAAGCAACAAAAGCTGAAATGGGTGCAGAGGGGGTCCGGGGTCCTCTGATGAGGAGTGGCCTGGGGGCGGCCTCGCTGAAGGAGAAGGGCCTCCGGGCGGTGCTGGCCAAGAGCGGGCCACAGACGAGCACTGCCGGCCCACGAAGCTCCCACGGAGGGCAGAGGTGAGAAGGTCCCCGGGACCAGCTGGCTATGAAAGGAGTGAGAAGGTGGGAGGCAGCCCACATCCTTACCATCCTGGTAGCATTCAAACACAGTAGCTGGCAGGGTGCGCGAGAGTGAATGGACATGGCTAGATGGACCGGGCACTTGGGACGGCTGGGCAGGAGGTGGGCCAGGTGAGTCTGTGTCACATGATGTGACCCCCAGGTCTCCTGGAAAACCCATTACTAAGAACTATCTCCCTGGAGCCAGGCGGGATGTCTGGGCCTGACTCACGCACCACTGAACACAGGAATCTTAACATACTTTCCAAAACACCTGTGACTGCCTGTAAATCTCCCAGATGAAAGAAACAAGGTTAAAATATCTTTTCTAATTATTTTATAATTAAACTGAGTATTTAAATATGTAAAGTAAAATAGAATTTATTAAAGCAGGTGTTCAAAAGCAATATAGAAAACCCACATTAAATAATTTCTTCAGCACCTAAATGCTTCCAAGCTTCCGTCTGATGCCCCGTATCTAACACCAGACAGCCCTCCTTAAAAAGGAGCTACCTCGGTAAGAGGCCCTCTGGCAGCAGGCCAATCACAACTTCGGCTGGGGGCGGGCACTTCCGCTCCCCGCCTGCAGGGGAGATGAGGAGGAGCTACCAGAGGACCTTCAGAAGCTGTGCCGGCAGGTTAGAGGGTAAACCAAGAGTGGTGACTTGGAAACGAAGTCAGGAACTGCTTCCAGAAGAAAGAGGTGTAAAGCCCACTAGCTGATCTCAATAAGCACATTTGGTAATCAGGAGACACTGGTGTCCCCTGAGACCAAGGTTTCAGTCCAGGGGCAGGGCAGGGGGCGGGGGCCGGGGGCAGGGGGCCGGGGGCCCGATGAGAGCAGTCCCAGTGAGTATGAGAAGAGACAGGACACAGAAGGAGCGCCCCGCACCGGGAGCAAACGCCGGGCCCCCTCAAGGCAATGGAGGGTCCCCCTGCAGGCCACTGTCTGGCACAGGAGGGCCACACAACAAATGGGCTAACTGGAACCAGCCAGGCCAGGTGACTTCACAGACATTCACGCGGTGCGTAGCTACAATCCCACTTGAAAGACAGCACATGTCTAACCTCTATTTAAAAAGACAAAAGTGAGTCAAATATCATGAGATCAAAAACAAAACATGAACAAAAAGCCTTTGACTGAATGCGGACAATGTATCAGGTACCTAGGCAGGTTGGTCATCCTATCTCATTGAACTTGATCCTGAAACAAATCCTAAGAAGGCAACACTGATCCCAACACACAGGAGAGAAAATGAGGGAGTAACAGGGTCTGGACTACCCCTTCCATCCAGAAATTACTAGAAAACTGCTGGAAACAGGAAGGAGAGAAAGTTGGTAGCCATTTCTCTGGTTTGGGCAACCGGGTGGAAAGGGTCCTGCTGGCCGTGACAAGGCGCACAGAGAGGACACGCTGTTTGCTGCGCCGGGAGGGCAGGCAGTAAGAGAACTGATTCAGGGTGGGGAACCCCGAGGCCCAGAAGCCTCCGCTCCCGCCAGAATTGAGCTTAACGAGGGCGGGGAAAGCAGGCAGCCTTGGCGTACAGAAGTTCACTGTGGAAACACAAGCAAACCTCGGTCTGCCTGCCCTGCTCTCAGGCTGGGGAACACTTGACTCACATTTTGATTTCAGCTCTTTGAGACTTCTGAAGAAGGAAAACTATAATCTCGTAGAAAAACCAAGTCTTTGGACTCCTAAGGAGAGGTGGGGTTACCTTCCAGAAAGGCGTCCACGCCTGTCCCTCTGCTGCCAGCGCTCGCCCCCCTCCCTACATCCATTAATCCTGAACATGCTCACGGAGCCCACAACTAGGTCAGGCGCTGCACCAGATGTGTGGACACGAGCAGCAGATTTTCCGTTTGTATAAAATCCCACCCCGAAGAGCTTGCAGCCTCCTTAGGAGACACTCTCACAGACTGACTGACTCACTCACACGCACACGGGATTATTTCGTTGCAACTGTAGGAAGCACAGCTAGACAGTGACAGTGGCAGTAAGAGTTGTACAAAGTCCTGCATGGCAGCTGCACCGTGTAGTGTGAACAGCCGAGGGCAGACCATTTCCGGGCTGGCAGGAAGGGCAGGCAGCCCGAGGGGCAGGAACTCTCCATCCAGAAACCCTTATCCTTTGGCTCCAGGGACCATCCTTGCACCATGTCCCTGACGTCGTCCTCACTTTCTCTCTCTGTGGCTCTCATTATCCAGGTGCTGGACCTTCTGCATCCGCAGTCCTGATGTCTTCTCTCCTCCACTCATCTCTCCTTTGCAAGTTCTGAGAGACTCTTCCGTATCACCTCCCAATGCTTCCCCAAACTGACTCTATTTCTGCTCTGCTACTTTCAATTTCCTTGGTCTTGAATATATGCATTTTTTTAATTGGCTGTAGAGAGAGAGGAAGAGGGAAGAGAGATCTAATTTCATTGACCCACATACTGACGCGCTAACTGGTTGATTGATTGTGCCCTGACCAGGAATCAAACCGGCAACCTTGGAATATACGGGTGACGTTCTAACCAACCGTACTTTTTAAAGTACTTTTAAAGGCTTCCGTTGGTCCTCTATATTCTCCTAGCTCTCTGCAGACCTTATACTGAGGTGTGGACGCTTTGTCTTGTTCTCTCGGCTTCCTTCTGCTTGCGGTGTCACCTCAGGTGCCCGTGAATCGTCTTCCCTATTTGTCTCTCCATTTCGGGTTCATGTTTTGGAAGCAGAGGCGGTCTATCAAGAAGCCCCGTGCGTGAGGGTGACCTGACGACCTGCATGCTGAACAGAGAGGCGGCCGCGCGGCTGGAGCCCCCGAGTGGCAGAGTTGCCGTTTCTCCTGGATCAGCCTCCTCTGGAAAGAGTGCCCAGCCTCCCGCCAGGCCAGGTGCCAGCCTGCGCACAGCACCCCAGCAGCCAGGAAAAGAGAGAGCATTTCACACAGTCCCCAGGGATGAGGACCAGGGTGCGCCCTTCCCAGATTCGAGCCTTGTGTTTCACCAGAAATTTCCCACAGTGAAGTTTTTAAAACTACACATGCAGAAAATGCGCAATGGGGAATATAAGTTATTACAACAGCATTTCAACTGTTGTGCCTTTGAAGGCTTTCACGGGCCAGGTGCACCCCTCGAAATGGCAAGGCTAAATTACACCTACCTTGGGCTGTTTAGTCGCTTTCCATGGGCAAGACACCTGGGGATCACAAACCTGCTAAAACCTTGCGGAAATCACAAAATAAACGTTTAAGGGAATGAGTCCAATATGATCTCTGAGTCTATAACTGAATAAGGCTGGAAATTCTACAGCAGAGGCAGGTCTCAGAGAGACCTGACAGGTGGCAACACCTGACCAAGATCCCAATGAAAGAGGGGGCTACGTCCCTTAGTAACACTTGGGGCTCTGCCTGGCTCCCACTCGCAACGCCCAGACTCTGAAGCCACTACAGGTCCCTTACCCAAACGCGGAAGCAGCACTGCCACCCTGGGAGTCGTGATAATAAACGCAGAGGGTGCAGCGCGGCCCAGGGAGCAAAGGCGGCGTTCAACAGGGGTGACAGGCCCCTGCCGGCCAAGAAAAGGGGGGTACGAAGTAGAACTGCCCCCTAAACGCAAACCGGCCACCCACGCATTCCCTGCATGCTTCGGGAACGCGCCCTGGCCCAAGGCAGCACCTTCCCGGGCCACTCGGGCCGCCCTGACTGAGATGCTAGTTGGTGCGCTTGAAGTGCAACACCAAACCCAAAAGCCGAGCTCGGCACAAGTGCCCCTTTAGGGTTTCCTCCTAGACCTCGCCCTATAAAAAAGAAAAGCAGATTTTTCAAAACTGAAAACGCGCCACCGAAATATCACCGCCCACCACAAATTTACGTGGCAGTTAAAGCGAGAACAGTCAATAGCCTGGGATTCTTCGCAGTGAGTCTGTCTACTTTACAAAGCAGTAAGGTTTTTACAGTAAGAATATCAATATGTGATATTCTAGCAGTACTCTGTTTCTTTACAAAAAGAAGAAAAAAAGACCGAAAGAGACCAAGGAGAGACACGAGGAGAGACACAATGTGCCGGCACAGCTCCGGCTGACGAGGTCCTGGCTTTGTCCTTGGGGCTTGAAGACAACACACGCCTTTCAATGAAACATTTTCTGGCCAATGTAAACATAAGAAAACGAAGATTTACACATATTATTTTAAACAAAAGCATGTGTGAAAAAGTGTCAAGTTAAAATCCAACTAAAACAGGCAGGTCCTCAGAATCACCTGCAGAGCTTGAGAAGCCCAGCGTCAGTGAGCCAGGACGCCATCCTGGAAAGTGGTCGCTGCAGAGGCCTCCCCTATGCGTGCCCCGGGGCCTCCGAGAGCCCCGCACCAGGAAGGGCAGGGGATAAGCCGCGGGTGGAAGCGGAGCTGCAGTTTATGCCGATGCTGCCACCCTAGGCATCAGCCACGGCTGCCCCTCACCCCTCCTGCTGGAGAGCCCCCCAGAATGACAGCATCTCTGGAGCTTCTTCCCAGAACTGAGTGGCCCCTTCTTCCCCAAAGCCCCCTCCTCCCACCTCCCTCGACCTCCCTCCTCGACTGCCTTCGAGCCCCCACTTTCCTAGAGGAGGGCGCCGCCTTCTCCGCTATTGTACGTGTGTGTCTGCGTTTCTCCCCAGCGCCGCTCCAGCCCCTGCCAGTGACCGAGAGGCTTAAACGAGTAAGGCGGGTGCCAATACGATCAGAGAAATGGTCGTGCAGGGCCTGCTGCGTTCGGTCCTGGCGACCAGACACAACCAGTGACTACTGCATTTACTTCAACACCCGAAATTAAAATGGTCTATGAGCCCGGGAAACTGAGGGGTGGCCGAACACGTCACGACAGAGTCCTTTCAACGTGCGAACCCAGTCTTCCGCGGACGGCCTCTGAGGCGGACTCTTCGCCACCGCAACGCACAACAAAGTCTTCAACAGAGGCCTCGCGGGGTCTCAGTCTCAGCGCACGGATGTAGGTCTGCTCCATTATTTTTAGCTGTTCTCCTAAGCACTTTACACGTCCTCCTGAACTGGGACACTGCTGGTTTTCGAGGTTAATGTGACTGATAAAATCAAAGCTGAGGTTTAGAATGTCTAACTGCAAGTGGAGGTTAGTATATCCTTCAGATTTGAGCTTTTTCACTGTGTCTTTATCTAAAAGTAGTAACTTCTCTACTGGGAAGCCATGCGGTCTCTCCCTACACACCAGCGCCTGTGCCTATGTCACACAACCAAAAGCAGCCAGAGTGAAAGCCGGGGGCTGCGCGGTCTCGCCCCCCGGCACGGACAGGACCTGAGAGGGAGGCGAGGCAGTGCGCTCACTGGGGACGCAGTGTGCCCAGCGCCCAGAAGGGGATGAGGACAAGCTCCTCAGTGACGTCAGAACCCACTCCTGAGCGATCCAAAGGCAGGAACGATCCTCTGAGGCTGCCCTATAAGCAGGACTGACTCTGACCTGCGGCCGCCCTCCCCTTTCCGGTCTTCGGCACTTGAGCTCTGTCTCCTGCCCGACCCCAACCTCTGTCAAAAAGCTATTCGGCCCTGATGGGTGTGGCTCAGGGGCTTGGGCGTCGTCAGGCAAACAGGAAGGTCCGGGGTTTGGATCCCAGTCAGGGCACCCCAGGTGGTGGGCCACATCCCCTGATGAGGCGCATGCGAGGGGCTGTTCCTCTTGCACATCAGTGTCTCTCTCTCTCCTTTTCCCTGCCTTCTCCTCTCTCTAAAAATAAGAAAAATATTTTTATTTATCTTTTTCAGAGACCTGCACCTCTGGGGGCCTACAGACCTGAGGGCTCGCTGACTCCTCGGAGGACTTGCAGGACTCAGGTCAGCCTTTACACTCGTGGTCACAGTTTATGACAGGGAAAGGATGCAGACAGAGATCAGCCAAGGAGTGGGGGGTGCGGGGGCATGAGCCTCCAGGTGACCTGTCCCTGTGGAGTCATGCTCATGTCTCTCAGCCACAATGGGAATCGAACCCGTGACCTTTCAATTTGCAATGCCCAAGCCACTGAGCCACACTGGTTAGGGCTAAATAAATAAAATCTTTTAAAAAATGATTTTGGTTAAAAGTGCCTCTACTCATCCGCTCTGCCAGTTAACAAACATAAGGAAAACACAAGTTGCTTCAACCAAGTGCTTTGGGATGCGCACAAACACTACAATCTCTCTTCCAAAGTTCCTCTTTCTAAAGTCACTTTAAATTTTTTAGAAAACCACCAAGCAGCTGATGATCATTTCAGATCCCACTGCTGCTGGGTTCGTAGGCCCTGGATCAAGCCTCAACTCGGGGAGTGGGACGAGGGCCTTACTGTGAAGGGCGGGTGCTGACCGGTGCTGCCACACAACAGAGGCGGCTTGATGCAGGCGCGCCCCAACAAGTCCAGGAAAAGACCAGAATGTCCCATAAGTACAGGACTTTGCCTCCGAGCACTCATTACTGGTCATGCTCAGTCATACTAGACAGTCCTGAGGCTCCCAAACCCAATTTTTGAAAGTTCCCAAACCCAAAGCTCTTTAAAATTCTAGAGTTTGAATTAACTCAGCAAAATCTTTATTCTGAATACCTAATTCTTCAACAAAGTGACTGGTACTTTGTTCAGATAGCATCATACTAACACAGTTCTAATACTGTATGTTTTGGAAATGCTTAAAAGCCTAGAAAAGAATTAATAAATTAAAGGACAACTGAATAAACGCCAACCAAGCCAACGGTGCAGCTGGGGATCGGAGCGGGGCATCTGTTTCTGGGGGTGGCTGCCTCTGACACCACAGCGCCTGCCCCGCACAGTCCTCCTCGCCAAACAGTCCCAAGGGGAGGAACATGAGGCTTAACTTGTGTACTTTAAAAATAACAGTACTTTTACTGAATTCTTCACTGCGGACTCAGCCCGCAGGTTGAATGTTCACTGCTACTTTAAGCGAAGCAGCTGAAGGGTTTGCTCTTACACATGCATGAGTTTTATGGCTTTTTTATCTTCTAAACATGCTCCCCAAATATAGTGTTAAAAATTATAATAAAAGTGCTACATTTTCTTTCATTTTTATCTAAATAAAGACCCTAACGACTTTGAAGTGGAAAGTTGTTTTTCCAGAGCACAGCCTGACCCTTAGTGATAAGCCCGCCTCACAGTAATGTGCCCATGAAATAAAGACAGTCTTTACAGGGAGTAAAGGAAGCCAATTTCTGAAATAAGAAACTCCATGTTACTCTTCTTTCGTACAGTCCTATTTAAGTTAAAATCAGCCTGTTTATTCTTTGACCACTTCCACATCACAGAAAGATGTGGACATCTTGCTTAAAACACAAAATAAAATATAAAACTTCAAGAGACACAGGACAGGGCATACGAAAAACACAGTTTACGCACTTAAAATGCATTTCCATAAAAATCATTCTACTGTTTGAAAAGCTATCTAATTGGTTCTACACAGGAGTTGCAAACCCATATCACATCAATGTTCATTTTTCCTTAAATTTAATTGTTAAATCTATTTGAAATAAATTCTGACAAACTCTCATCCACCTTTTTAGTGCAAAGTGTGACTGTAAATAAATGTAAACCAAACCAATTTTCAGAGCAATTATACCTTTAGCCCAACAGCCCGGGAACGGGACCGGGAACGGGCTACAGCCGCTCTTCTCCATACAGACGGCGGCTGCGGGCCTCAGGGCCACGGGGCCTGCCCGGCCCAGCGACATCGACCGGCGTCAGAGGGGCCCAGCGGGGAGTCCGCGCGCCACGTCCTGGGGCAACCGCTCGCACGGGGTCTGCCTCCTTCCATGCACGTGAGGCCACGCTCCCCCTGCACGGCGTCTTCCGGAGCCCGAAGCGGAACGTGGAGGTGTTCCCTCCGTAACGTTTGCCCGTGGCCTGAAGAGCGCCTCTCAGTTACAGAGTCTTCTCGGGCCTCCGCAGGCTGAGCCACACACCGTCCGGCCCCATGAAGCTGCCGAACAGAATGAAGCCGGCCGGTAATGTGACCCCAGGGCTCTGTGTTTCTAGATTCGCTCAGGGGAGGAGGGAGGGGAAGGAGGGTGGAAGAAAGAAGGCAGGCCTCCGGTCCCCTATTAATATGCTAATTTCGCCCTTCGGTCCCAGTCGTCGGGCAGCCTTGTTTCCCCAGCGGCCTGGGACTCCCACCCGACAGCGCCGCACACCCGGCTGGCCCGGGGCGTCCCGTCTGCGGCCACCTCCAGCCAGGCTGCTCTCAAAGTCGTGCCTTCGGTGTTTTCCAGCGGCACTCTGGCCTTACAGTTAAAATAATTACCTTGATGGAATAAGAACTGTTTTGAAAAAATAAAATCCTCATCGATGTTAAAAACAAGTCTGTAAAATATAGGTCCAAAGGAACCCAAATATTTTTGAGGTAAATATTTTTCCATATCAATACTTTCATAGTAAGTTTGTAAATGTACAAAACTACCTAGAAGACACATAGAAACAAGAATCTGAGGTTGCTAAATTGTTTTAAAATTAGCTCTGAGGAACACTGAGGGATCCAAACGCACGACCTCTTTTCGTAGGTCCGAAATGTACGACGCGGCGCTGAGGGAGCAGGGGAGGACGCAACCTGCGCTGCCCACATTTAAAGGCCGAACTACTCACCCCCCCTTTCAAACGGAGAGGCCGCCGAGGCCATCGCACTGCTGCGTGGGCAGTCCAACCCTGAGTGACGGGGCCTGTCATCCGAGCGCAGGCCTCCAGATGCGGGCCGCGTGGTTAGCCGCCAACCCCGACACTAACGCGACATCCTGTGCTTCACACCTAACATGAACTCGGCCCAGGCCTTACGGACGTCGCAGACTCGCTAACTGCTGAACGCGCTCCAGGGAGGCTCCTGGGACAGTCTGCTTCCTCCCCAACACGCTCTCTTGATGAAGGCTTGTCCCCAGGCTGCACGGGCTGCTCCCGGTAGCGGCAGCAGTGAGGCTCCAGTGACCTCGCATGTGTCCCAGTGAAAACGCACCCTTCACCAGGGCGAACTCTGACCCCAGGTGACACTGGGAAGAACAGGGGCTCCAGAAAAACACAGGCAAGCAAGCTAGAAAAAGCACAGAAGAGACAAGCGGCCAGGCCCACCTGAGTGGGGGAGCCCTGCCCCACCTCCCGCCACTCCGAGGACAGCCGGGCCTTCAAGGCCCCCTGCCACCGGGCAGACACCCAAGCGAGTCTGATGTCGGACTCAGCCTGAGGAGGGCCCAGGGTTGCACCTGAGCCACCGACCAAGAGGTCGTGCAGCAACCCCAGCAAACTGCAAGTCTCCCTCCGAACGCGGGACTCTCACAAGATGAAGGGGAAAGACACCGCTGCTAGCCCCCTCGGTGCTCGACACACTGAATACTGAGGACACCTAGTTTCCACACCTTCTGAGCAACAGCAGGGCTGGCACGCCTTTGGGAGATGCGTGCAGGCAGGGTCAGACGACCAGAAGTCACTGAGCCCCTCCGCTACCCAGAAGCCAAGGATCTCCACACATCCCCCCCAAAGGGGACAGGAGCCAGACTGAACCAATGCTGTCCGGTGTGAATAAATCGAAGTTACATATTATATATATATTTGGGGGGGGGGGGTCTGGTCAACAAAAACTGTATTTTTTGGTGTTCCGCAGAATTGTGGCAATCAGGTTTCTGTGTGCCGAGAGATGACAAAGGTGGAAACCGCTGAACTGGGGCCCCTCCACGGGTGCTCACTGACGGTGGCTTCCCCCTGCTTTGCCGAACAGCGGATGGGAGTTAAATCCCAGGGTCAGAAACTGGTGGGAGGTTACTTCTCACCCAGTTTCAATGAAAAAAAGGAAAAAGGATCCTGGAATGTGTAAGATGCCACTTTATTTTTTCCAAATACACTAGTAGAGGCATGATAACACTGGACAGGCCAAGAAACTCCACAAAAATGTCAACCCAACTATTTATAAAACAGAGGCGTTTTCTGTTTATATTAATCAAAATAACACAAACATCAAAAGACAATCCAGTAGTTATTCACTTTAACGTTGACACTGCTCCAATCAACTTTGGAACTTTATTTTATCGAATGTGCATATACGTACCCAACTTACTTTAGCCTTTCATCAGTGTTCATTTTTTTCACTCTGTAAATCCAATCTGTCCATGGTGCGGTCACCATGGACACACAGCGACAGTCCCAAAGGACGGCATCTCTGGGCCAGGGTGGCAGAGAACCCCAGGGCTGCCTGTCGGAAATCAGTGGTGGTCAGCCAGCCCCAGCAGGACGGCTGACTGGTGCCAGGAGGACCCCTGGTGGTGAACGTGAGTCCCTTCTACAACCCATGCCCCTCAGCTATGAAGAGTGAAAAATCAGCACTATGCACTTTAAACTACCCCTCGCTACGCCTTAAAAAGCCACCTACAATCGGATTCCACACGGCCATTCGGGAAACAGCAGGGGCGTCCGGCGTGGACCCACTCCTTGCTCTGGTCGTGCTCTGAGCTGGAGAAACGGCTGACTTCTCTTTCCAAACGCAGCTACACAGTGGCCGGTTTTCTTCGTCAACTTCCCTCCCCTAGCTTTGCTTTTATCACACTGGTATTGACAGATACTATTCCAGCTTAGCAAGAAGTTCATGTAGTCGCTTTTCCAATTCTACCCAAAAATTTCTGCCACGTTAAAACCAACCTTACACCTATATGAATTATTACTATTTCAAAAACAAAAAAGAAAATAACGAGTGTTGGCAAGGATGTGAAGAAACTGTAACCCTGGGCACTGCTGGTGGGAATGCAAAAGGGTGAAAAACAGCCTGCAGGTTCCTCAAAAACCAAAGCAGAATTACCACGCGACCCAGCAACTCCGCTCCCAGGTAGACGCCCGGAGGCTCGGCAAGCAGGGTCTCGAGAAGGTGCCTGCGCGTGCTGTCCGCAGCAGCGTGGTCCTCCACAGCCGCGAGGAGAACGCAGGCCAGCGCCCTCTGATGGAGGGATGGACAAACTCAGTGCGGTCCCTTCGTACGGCGGAACATTACTCAGACTTTGAGAGGAAGGATCTATGACACAGGCTACGGCATGGGTGAGGCCTGAGGACACCATGGGAAGTGAACTAGGCCAGTCCCCAAAGCACCAATACCGTGTGAGGAACCTGAAGCAGCTCGTCTGGGAGCCAGAAAGAACAGGGACTGTCGGGGCTGGGGGGAGGGGATGGGCCCGGTCGGTGAGTGGGTACAGAGGCTCAGATCTGCAGGAAGAAAAGCTCTGGACCCGAGTGCAGTTAACACTACTGAACTGTCCGCTTAAAATCGTTCAGATGCTAAATCTCATGTGCTTTTTATAAGAATAAAAAGACTTAAAAATGTTAAAACCACTTTGAGAGAATGGATCTCATTTATATTCTACACGACAAACCTATAAATACGATACAATTGTGTCTGTTTGTGGGGCTGAGGAAAAAAAGCCTGAAGTGTCTGGAGCGCGCCCGAGTGCAGGTGGAGGGAGAGAGAAAGCCGGCGGCTGGTCCTGGACTGACGCCGTCCCAACACTGCGCAGGGCCTCTAAGTGGCTTTTCCAAATAAATTTCATTCTGTGCTAAACTCCGTGGTAATGACTAACATCACCATTTCCAGGCAAGAGGACACGAGGCTCTGACAGGTAAAGGGCTTAGGGAGAATCAGACTATGCCCAATCAAAGCCCCTGGGGCTCTAAAGCCCGGGGCCTGCCATCCTCCCTACCACCATGAACCTGAAAGCCCAATGTCGCCCATCAGCTTCATTTCCATTGTTGCCTGAATCCCAGCTTGGCTACCTACTAGACACGTGACCATGGGCACTTTTTTTAAAAAAAGATTTTATTTATTTATTTTTGGAGAGACAGGAAGGGAGGAAAAAAGAGAGGGAGAGAAATAGCAATGTGAGAGAGATACATGGATCACACGCCTCTCACACACCCCCAACGGGGCACCTGGCCCACAACCCAGGCGTGTGCCCTGACAGGAAATTGAACTGGCAACCTTTCGGTTCATAGGTTGGCACTCAATCCACTGAGCCACGCCAGCCACGGCATGGGCACTTTTTTTTAACCTCACGCCTTAACTTGGTTTTCTCATCAGTTAAGTAAAGTTAAACACAGCCTCTACCTTCACAGTGGCTACGGAAACTAACTCCCATAGACAGAGGCTTTGCGAGCACCCCGCTCCCATGAAGGCTCCCAGCAGTTGCCGGTGCTGTACCCAGTACGTCTGCGTGAGCGCAATGAATCAGCACTAAAGCCCAAAATCCCTCAGGCAGTGTCCCGGTCCCAAGGGGCTCGGAGCCCAGGAGAAGACAAGCACGGGAGTCACAGCACCCTCGGTGCCAGCTGCTGTCGGTCTCAGAAACCTCCAATAAACCCGTTAAGGTTTAAGGCAGTGTGAGGCTTAATTGATTCACAGGTTTATTTGCAACACCGAAATACTGGGAACTGCCTACAAGTTCAATAGAAGGGAATTAGTGAATAAAGTTCGGAATGCCGAAAGGAGCAACTATACAATTAAAACTAACTATGCATTAAAAATGTGTCTGATGAAAAATTTTCAGTGACAGGAAAACACTCATTCACCAACATGTAATATTTAAAAAGGAAGGCAACCCCTGGTCTTAAAATGCAAGGATTTTCTTCAAGACTCATATTTTAAGTAATAAAAAAGCTGCAGAGATCACACAGAGTGCCCTCCACGGGCACAAAGCAGGAGGGAAGCACGCATACTCAGGCCAGTCCCTGCTGCGCCCAGGGCGCCTCTGCAGGGTCCGCAGCCACGGGATGAGGCCCCGTGGGAGAGCACAGGGTGGGAGAGGGGCAGGGCTTCGTGCACTGCGTGCCCACTGGAATTTTGCACCATGTATATTTCCTGTTCAAAATAATAAATGAACACAAAAAAGAACTATTTTAAAGACATGATATCTAGTAAAGTCCCCAGTATTTTCCAAGTAAACGCTTTCTAAATAACAGATGTGTCAAGTAAAGAGGCTCACGTGCAGGCCGCATTCCCCTTCGCGTTAGCGCTAAGAGAAATTCTGTGCCGCCTTTCCATGAAATGGTTTCGTGCACTACCAAGATGAGCTACTCCCTGCAGCTAAAGCTGCCATTAGTTTAAGTTACGCCCGATGGTCTCCCTCTTGTCCGGACCCACTGAGAAAAGCAGAACTAAGGAAAATGAGAAGGGCCTGAAAGCGCCAACAGCCCTTTGTTCAGCATTTAATGGAAACTACCTGCGGCTTAAACAGGAAAGATGCAGAGATGAAATAAAATCTTTGCCCTCAAAGACTCTCAGAAACAGACTCGCCCCAAACACACAGAGTGCACTGTTGTCGAAAGAAACACGTACTATGGACTGGGAGAGGGAGTTCCACGAGGGCAGCACAGAGCTGGGCTGTGACTGTCCCCCGACCCGTAACACAATCACACCTAGAACAGCACATCCGTGGAGCGGGCCCCCCTCCAGCCAGGGGAGAGCCGGGGGAACTGGAGAAACAGGAGCCACACTCTCAGGCCTTGCTCGGAAATGGAAATGGCATGACATAATTTCCTTTCCCTAATACCTAATCTCTGTAGAAATAGAAGTAGGTCTGGGGGAGAGAGGAGAACAAAGGAGGAAAGTGCACTGACCCTCAGAAGGAAATGAAGTAACAATCCAAGGCCCTGCCCCTTGGACATGTAAGACAAAGGCACTGCCAAAGTCAAGTTCAACATAATTATAAATTATCACGAATTCTGAGTCCATGAAGTCCAAGTTCATGAGGCTTTTTCCATAATAACATATTGGGAAAACGAAGTGTTTGCCAGTGCCAACGCCCCCAGAGAGATTTACAAATCTTCCATCAACTACCTGTCCTCAGTTCACCACTAACCTGCCAGAAAGAGCAGTCTGGAAGTCAAGCAAACCAGGGCAGAACCGCGATTCTACAACTTCCCAACTGTGAGCACAAAGCAAGCTTCAGGGTTACAAGTCAACAAATCACAAATAACCCCATCTCTCGGGAGCTCAGGTCTCCTCTCCGTAAGATGGGAAGGACACCACTGAACAATTGCTGCAGGCAGCTGTGAGCTCTGAGCACACGACACCTGTCTCAGGGCACCCCCTGCCCCAACAGCGTGGGGGGCGCGGTGCCTGGAACAACATCCCCTCTCCAAGGAGAACGTCAGGTTTGGGCAGGCAGCAGAGTCCGCAGACGAGGCCAGCACCTGCACCCCAAGCCCCTGAGACCGAGCAATCAGCAAAGGGCGCGCGGCCTAAGCCACGCAGTCTGACCCAAAGCTCCGCCTCTTCCGAACTTAGCAACCCTGCCCCTGCCCGTATTGTGGTCAAGCAGATGCCAACGGGAGGAGAGCAGCCCACCCCCCGGGGGGCCTGAGGGCACTCGGTCCTGCGCTGGGTGCCATCCGCAGGCACGTACCCTCACTGTCCGAGGCAGTGGTCACTACCATTGCTGTAATGCTGCCCGTCTCAGGAAAAACACACGTGAAATATCTACGTACGGAAGGCACTGAACAACTTATATTTCTTCCCTCACCTACTCTGCAAAATCAATAGATTTTGTTCGTTTCTACTGTGTCAAAGTAACCACAGAGCAGGTGAAAGAAAAATCAAACCAAACAAGAAACCAACAGCCAAGCGTAGCAAGAGAATTATACTCACAGTTCAGAAGGCCACAGCACCTCCATGAGAAGTCACACGATGACTTGGAGCAAACACTAGTTTCTCTTTCCTCTTCCCACAGCAGCTGAAGAGAGCCCGACAGGAAGGACAGCGCCCTGTAAGAGGCCACCTTCACTGCGCATCACCGCGTCGTCAAAGGCGTGCGGTGCTCGCCCCACGCCGCGGCCTCACTACGGCCGTGCTTACCGCTGGAACCAGAGAGAGACAGCAACGGCGAGATGCTGCCTTCACACCTCCACCCCCGGGGGGGAAATGCCTGTGAAGTAACTGAAAACTACTGGAACTTGGCGGCAGTCACAAGTCAACATGGCAACAGAACACACACATCTATTTCACCCCTCCCCACTAAAATTATACTAAAGAGGTATTTCAAAAAATTTTTGAACAGCACAGGGAGGACTAAAAGGGAAAAAAGAATAAAGTTTTGGAAGTTGTGAGAAAAGTGTAGTTCTAACATGGAAAATAGAGACCAAAACAAGTAGGAAAAAAAGCGGGAGAAAAAACTTGGAGGAAACAAGAACTATAAAAAGGCTGGAAGCATCGTAACCGACTCCACAGGCCAAGAAAGCTAGGGCCTAAGCCAGCATGGGGACAACTGGGACCCCGCCGCACAGACACAGCGGGGTCCTCGGAGGCTCACGGGCGGCACTTGTGCAGACCGAGGGGGTGACGGCTGTGTGAGTCACAGCTAGAACTCAACAGCACGCCTCCACGGGACTCCCCCGCGCTTGGACAGAGACTGAGGGTCACTCCCCGGAAACGGCAGTGTCTTTGGACTGAGGGCGCCCTGCCCGGCTGTCCAAAGCAGAGGTGGATTCAGTCTCTGTACACACGTTGCACAGAGGACGCTCCAGCTCCCCTCTGCCAACCCAGCCCCATCCTCCCGCCCACACACTCAGTTCCCAGAAGTCTGCAGCAGGAAGTCCGCAGAAGAGAAACTGGAAGAATGTTCTCAGGGAATCTGATCGGCCCAAGAAGAAAAACCTAAAGATATCAACACCCGGAATTCCACAACAAACGGCCCACCCAGAATACCCTGATACAAAGTCAAAAGGCCCCGCCCGTGTCAGAGCCGAGCAGGAAGGAGCCAGGAAGGAGGAAAGGAGGAAAGGGGAAACTGAAACAGAAATGACACAAACTATCAAGAAGCTAGAGGTAAGGAGGCACTGCGGTCAGTAAGCAAAATAGGGGGCTCTTTTAAAAGAACAAAAGAGCTCTTGGAAACTGAATACTCTGAAAACAGAAATAAAACACTGAAGAAGTTTAACTCAAAGAGAAAAGAAAACTATACTGCCGAAAAAGTATAAGAAATTACAGAGCTTGTCCAGAAGAGCTTCCTTCTGGTAAACAGGACTTCCCAAAAGACAGAATGAGAAAACAAAAGGGTGAAAATCTTCACCACAGTAACTCCACAAAATTTCCCCAGAACTAAAGAATACAAGTTGGCAGAATAAAGGGACTGGAGACTATGCACACAGTAAACAAAAACAGGCCCACAGCACGGTACACCATCATGACATCTCAAAGGTCTCGGACACATTTTAGAACATCTACAAGCCCCTAAAGATGGGAGGGAAAAATACTACATACGAAGAATAAAAAATTACAATAACTTGTGAATTCAAAAACAGTAACACGGAAATAAGATGGCAATGGAGCAGCACCTCTGTGAACATGAAAGAAAATGAGTGTCAGCTTAGAAGTCTATACCCAGCCAAACTATCAATCACATTTCCAGTTATGCACGGTCTCAAACATTGTGCCTCCTAAGCATCCTATCTCAGAAAGCCACTGGAGAGAGTCTCCACCAAAACGTGAGCATCAGCAAAATACGAGGAAGATGTGGGTACAGACAACCTGAGCCTCCCTGGAGAGGAGACCAGGGAGCTTCGGGAATGGTGGCTGTGCACCAGGAGAAGGAAGGTGGCCCGGCTGGAGCAGCGCCCCCAAGGCCGGGTGGGGAGGCTGTCCCCACCGTGCCAAAGGCACTGTACCAGCTTTTAACAGTGACAAACCTCTGGAGGACCTATTCTACCGAAACAAAGAAGTCGGCCAAGAAAGACAAGACGAGATAACATAAACACCAGGCCAATTCTGGAGAAAAACCAAAGAATGAGAGCAAAGGAATGTCTGGGAACAACAGATTAAAAGGCGTACGGAGAAGCCAGCTCGGAAAAGGAGAGGACAGAGACTTCCAGGAAATAGGCTCCCAGAAACAATACATGAAGAACAGGTGAGTCTGCGTGACTGACTTTATGGGACATTTACTAATAGGCTATTGAAAAGTGTGCGGAAATAAGCAGTAGGTATTCAAAGAGCTAAGAAATGGGGACTATGCGTCACGCTGCCCTGTGCATACCTCCGCCGAGGACTCATCCTAGCACACATGCTGTTGCCTTCTCCCTGGAAAGTGCCTGTGGAGGTGACCATGTCTCATCTCACCACCCCTTTTCAGGGCACACGTTACACACAAAAGCAAAGGTTCTTCTGCCATTGACTTGCACACTGGGCACCCACTGTGCACGCCCGGCGTTCTTCGAGGGAGTCAGAATTCAAACCCTCACAGCCCCTGCTCACTCTTAAAGAATTTAAACTATTTTTTTACTCCCAAGAAAGCAAATATTTATTCCATATCCTCATTCTCCCCAAGAGATAAAAAGCTGGCCTACAGAATTTTAACAGTCCATCCATCACTAGTGAATATGGACCCCAAGACCGGAGGATGCTGTCCCAGTATCACACGCACTGTGCTGTATGAAAAGTGCTAGCCCGGGAATTAAGAAACTTGGCTTCTAGAACTGGCACCTCACGGACCAAGCCCAATCTGACTCGCCAGCCCAATTTCTCTCACCACTGTCTCCTGTGAACGCTATACCCCAACAAACTTAAACTGCTGCCAGTTTACAGAACAACCTGTGCCATCTCGCCACCTCTTCCCCTTGCTGTCCCACCCCCTGGGTCTTCCGGCCCTGGCTGAACCTGAGAGCTGCACGCCTCCCTTGGATCAGACGCCTCTCTCCCGCACTCCCACAGCATCCCTGCCCTCGGCAGGCCTACTGGCGGAAGGACTGACGCGGTCACGCATCGTCCTGGGGCTGGGACACACAGCGGTGAGCAGGCCAGGCACAGCCGTGCCCCAAAAGACGCTGGCGGTGCCCCTTCCTGTCTAACACACGTACTAACGGGGATGTCTAAGCTGGCTGACCCGCTTCTCCTTCCACTCCACAGCAAGCTTCCAGGGACGATGACAGCCTCTTTTAGCTATCCAACCTCATGACCTACCTGCCAAATACATAATTCAGGCAAAATTAGATACAACTAAAGTGAAATAAATAAAGCAGAACTGACAGCTCCCGTTGGCTGTGGTAGGGAGGCGACACTTGCTGCTCGGAGGTCCTCCAACTTTTCTTTTTGTTGTTGGCAGTATAAACCTGAAAACGCCACTCACTAAAATCCTGCCAGTCTCCTGGGCCTGGCTTTCTCTTCCCTGTTAAGTGGGAAGCAAACGTCCCAGTTCCTCCCCGGCCTGGCCCGCGTGGATGCTGTATCCCTCCTCACGCGCTCTATCGACCCCTGTGGCCCGCAACCAGCGAGCACAGACCAGACCTGACGGGTGAGTGCCCTGGCCAGCGAGCGCATGAACGGACGCACCGGCTCCGGGTGCCTTACTTTGTGCCCCGAGGAGCCTTCCGTGGCAGCCACGCCGGGCCCACCACACGCTGGCCACTTCAGCAGCGGACAGTGAGTGCTGCCTGCAACCCTATTTATCCCATGATTTAGGCTATCATTATTACAAATATGAATCTACATATTTTAACTATTGAATTAATCAAATACAAGCACAAACATATGAACTAGCTCAAATAAGACAGAAAACTGGATATTTCCCAAAATGGATAATAAAAATGTTTAAAATATTTTGTTCCAAACGCATAAAGAAAAATCCAATCTGGCTCATTATACAATGGAATGTCCCGTCAGCTCCTGGAGGCCATTGGTAGGGTGTGCTCTAGGTCTCCGGGGCGGGACGGGTGCGCACTGAGGTGACAGGTCTCAGTGGGGGCTTCAGCTACTCGAGCCCCTTTCCCTTCCCAACAAGTGGACTGGAGTTTCCCCCCGTCACACACTCTGAATCTGTGTGTCGCCACCATGTGAAACGTTCTACGTGTTTCCCCAGCTGCCTGTGGCGCCCTCAGTCCGATGCCCAGTCCAGCCTGGCCCACCTTCCAGCGCCCACCTCTCACGAGGCCCGAGCATGGATCCGGCTGTGGCGCGCTGACGCTCTTGCTGGTGCAGCGTCGTGTGTGTCAGGTTACTCTCCCAACGCCTGTGAGCACTAGCCCCTTGACTGGTCACAACTACTGTTCCCATCTGACATATAAGGAAACGGAATCTTAAAGAACCTAAGGAGCTTCCCGAGGCCCCGGCAAACAAGGCAGAGAGCAGGGCTCAGGCGCTGGCTCACCCGCGCTCCTGAGACCATGACGCCACTCCGGCGTCGCCGGCCAGTCAGGTAACGCCGTTAGAGCCATGAACGTGGCCTGGGCTTCCCAAGGCCAGCACGACAGGAAAACTCTTCCTAAAGCTGAGTAATGTTCGACGTGACACACGGACAAGCTACAAGGCACCTGGCTGGAGTGACGCAGGCAGGCTGAGTGCCTGAGGAGGAGATGGTCAGCTGATCCCATCTGCTAAATAAAGCCCAAACCCACCGCTTCTTAACCCACAGCAGCCTAACACTTTATCTGTGAGCGTCTCCAACGTCCAAAACATGAAGCCGCTTCCCACAGGCTCCGCCTCCTGGAGGCAGAGCCCGCGGCACTTTCCGCGCTTGGGCTGCAGCCTGTACTGCGAAGGGGCACAGGTCAGAAGTGACTTTTTGAAAAACCAAAAGTATATGAAAGATGTAAATATGATTATGAAAATCATCTGGGCCAACAAAATTTTCTGTATGTTTCAAAATAATTTTCTAACCAAAAACATCTAACACTGGGCTGTGGAGCTGCCCCCGGGAGCGGGACTGTGTCTCGTGGCCTGCCCCCCGCCCTGCCCCGTCCAGGGCTTGCCACCCCACTGGCGCTGAGCTGCCGACTACATGAATATGTTAAGAGAAAAGAAGAGGTAAAGTCACTCAACTTCCAACAACCCATATTAACAGCAACAAGAAGTCAGAGTAAACGATGAGTACAGACCGCTTTCCAGGTCTCAGACGATCCAATCAGACTACATCAGGGAATGATTAAAGTGGGACTTAGAGTCCCGCAACAGAAATAACTACATCGTTAGGAACTGTATTTGCTGAACATTAAGTGAGTCTTCCCTAAAAAGATTTTAATTATTTATATGACTAGCCTTGTACTAAGAACTATGTTATATCACATTTACAGAAGAGTTAGAATAACCTCTCCCTAACAGATGAACAAACAGCTTTAGCGCTTACGTAACATGGTCGACGCCACACAGGGGGCAAGGATCAGATCTGAGAGTCAAAGCCTGTTCTATTCTGCACTGAAAATAATAGCCCCAGAAAATTCCATCCTGTGAAAGTCTTCAAAACGTTAAAGAAACACTCTTCTACTAAAAATATTTAATAGGCACAGCTGACAGTCGAGGCCAGGCAACTCTTCAATCACAGCCAAAAGACCCAGCGGCTCTGGTGGCCTATCACGGGCCCTTCTGCGTTGATGAGAGAGATGCCAAAAGAGGCACTGAGGGAGCAGCTCCAAGAATGAGAAGGAGCGTCTCCCACAGGGACCAGGTGAGACAACGCCTGTCGCCTGCGCTGTGGGAGGTGGAGGGCTCCGTGCAGGGAAGGGCCCCAGGTCCGGGGGGGGGGGGGGGGGGGGGGGGGGGGGGGGGGGGGGGGGGGGGGGGGGGGGGGGGGGGGGGGGGGGGGGGGGGGGGGGGGGGAAGGGTGGGACGCGTGCACTTTGCCCTGGCTCTCTGGGGGACGGCGACCAGAGGGCCGGCCAAGCGGACGCCCGGGGCTCTGTGCGGGTTCTGGGGGTGAGCGGCGGCCGGGGAAGAAGGCTGCGATTCCAACCACCGCGCCAGCAGCCTCAAATACGAGCAAGAGTCTCCTAACATACCGTCCAAACATGGGGGATAGAAGGTCAAGAGAAGACAATGCTGAGGTGAGACAAACGTCAGAACCGGCTCACAAGTAACCCCACGAAGAGGCGCACACCCAAGACGCTCAACAGCACAAATTCTCCTCTTCCTGTACCTGCGAACACACCGGTCTCGGCCCCCGCCGCCCACGGACACGCCGCTCCCCGAGATCGCCGACAGCGCCCAGACCACTCAATCCAACAGTCAGGGCTCTGGTTTCACTTGACCCTCCAGCGCAAACGGCGAGAGCCGGTCCCCACGCCCTTCTCTTGGTGTCCAGGACGCCCTCTCCGGTTTCCTTCCTGCCTCACCAGTGCTGCCCCTTCTTCTCGCAAGCCAAGGAATTCCGGAGCCCCAAGGGCCTGTCCTTTCTCCTCACTTTAAACACTGTCTCTGTGCTAACGACTCTGAAACTCTATCTCTAGCTCAGACCAGCAGCCTGGCTGTCCTGTTGGACTGACTGCTATCAACTTTGCATCGCAGCCACCACCGTCCACATTCTCCTGTGCATCACAGAGAAGGAGCCAGAACTACGTTGCCCGAAAACCGCGTCCTGCTACGACCCAGGGTTGGCGGAAACCCACACGGGCACTCCACTGGCAAGATGAAAGGGAACATTATTCTCCAGGGGCAGTTGTGGGCAGAAGCACAGTTGCAGGCAGATGCGTAGGGAGAAAAAAGAATTCACCAGCTTTGGCAGCAGGACCTAGAATGGCTCCTACAGAGAGCCCCAGAGACTTCTGAGAGAGGCCCCTGGAAGCACCTGCCTCAGCCACAGAGTGGCCGCACAGGCTCACACTGCCCAGGCCAGTGTGGGTCCCGACGAGCCCCAGGGGAGTGCTTGCTGTAACCCTGGCCTTCAGCCCTGCCAGACCCTCCCATGGCGGCCACGGATTCCAGCTCCTGGTACAGAAGGACCTTGGCTACTGTGGTTCGGTACCAGGCCATGGCAAAAAAAGCAAATATTGCAATAACACAAGTCACATGAATGTTTTTTGGTTTCTCAGTACGTAAAAGCTATGTTCACACTACACCATAGGCTACTGAGTGAGCAACAGTGCTATGTCCTTAAAATGTATATACCTTACTTTAAAAATACTTTACGGCTAAAAAATACACCATCCCCTGAGCCTGCAGCAAGTCCTCGCTTTTTTGCTGGGGGTGGGTCTTGCCTCCACGGGGATGGCTGCTGGCTGTCCGTCCGGGGCTGGGTACTGGAGACTGAGGTGGCTGCAGCATTTCTTAACATAACACAACAGTGACGTCTGGTGCATTGAATGACTTTTTCCTTCACGGGCAAGTTCCTGTTTGGTAGCACTCTGCCCACAGCAGAGCTTCTTCCAGAACTGGAGTCTGTCCTCTGAACCCCGCGGTTGCCTCCTCTGCCAAGTGCAAGTGACAGTCAAACTCCTTTGTTGTCACGTCAACAGTCTCCACAGCTTCTCCGCCAGGGCAGGTTCCACCTAAAGGACAAACGCTCTGTGTCCGTCTGTAAAACCAACTCCCCTTCCATCGGTCCGTCATGCAGTTGCAGCCACGTGGTCCTGTCTTCAGCCTCCCCTTCTAACCCCAGTCCTCTCGCGGTTCCCACCGCACGTGCAGTTGCCCACCCCACTGAAGCCGTTACCCCCAGTCGCCCACGGGCACGGGGCCAGCCTCTTCCAAGCCCCCGCCGGGGCTGGTGTTTAGGCCTCTCCCCGAGCTTTGTGAGGGCCCCCAGTGCCACCCATTGGCCAATCCTTTCCAGTTTTTAGTGGACTTCGCCCAGACCCATCACAGGAATCACACCTTCGGCAGCCACGGCCTCCCAAACATACTTCTCAAATAACGAGACACCCAAGTCAAAGTGTCTCCTCAATCCGGGGGCTGCAGGGCGGATGTTGGTCAGCAGGCACGAACACACCACTAATCCTGTCGTCCATCTCCATCAGAGCTGGTGGGTGACCAGGCACACTGTCCGTGAGCAGTTATATTCTGGAAGGATCTTTTTTCCTGCACAGCAGGTCTCAACAGTGGGCTTGAGCTACTCAGTAAGCCGTGCTGTACACAGACATGCTGTCCACCAGGCTTGGCTGCCCGTGGACAGCGCACAGGCAGAGCGGAGTCAGCATAACTCTTAAGGGCCCAGGATTCCTGGGTGGTCAGTGAGCGCTGGTTTCATTAAAGCTAAAGTCAGCAGCTGCACTAGCCCCTCCCAGGAACGCCAGCCTGTCCTCTGAAGCCTGCACTGACTTCTCTCCAGCTATCACAGTCCCAGACGGCACCTGCCTCCAGTAAAGGCTGTTTCGCCCACATTGAGAATCTGCTGAGCAGCGTAGTCACCTTCGTGAACCACCTGAGCCCGATCTTCCGGGGAACTTGCTGCCGCTTCCGCATCAGCACTTGCTGCTTCACCCTGCGCTCTCAGGTTACAGAGGTGGCTTCTCCCCTAAACCCTCCCAAGCCCGCCGCAGCCAGCTTCAGACTTTCCTCCTGCAGCTCCCTCACCTCTCTCAGCGTCAAGAGAGCTGAAGAAAGTCGAGAGCCTGGCTCTGAATTAGGCTTTGGCTTCAGGGAATGACACGGCTGGTTTGACCTTCTACCTAAACCACTAAAACTTCTTCCATACCAGCCGTCAGGCTGTTTCACTTTCCTACCGTTCATGTGTTCACTGGAGCAGCCCTTTTAATTTCCTTCAAGAACTTTTCCTTTGCATTCACAACTTGGCTAACTGGTACCAGAGGCTTCGCTTTCAGCCCTTCTTGGCTTTTGACATGCCTTCTTCACTAAGCTTAATCATTTCTAGCTTTTAAAGTGACAGACCTGAGACCCTTCCTTTCACCTGAACATTCGGGGACCCCTGCAGGGCTATTAACTGGTCGAATTTCCATACTGTTGTGTCTCAGAGCAGGGAGGCCCAAGGAGAGAGCAGGAGACAGGGCACAGGGGAACAACAGTCAATGGAGCTCTCGCAACATTTATCAGTTAAGTTCACCGCCTTACAGGGCACAGTTCGTGGCACCCCAGAAAAACTACAACAGCAACATCAAAGGTCACTGACCACAGTCACCGTGACAAATATCGTAATTATGGAAAAGCCTAAAACACTGCAATTACCAAAATGTGACACAGAGACACAAAGTGGGCAAATGCTGTTGAAAAACGAAGTGCACAGACGAACCATCAGTTGGAAGTAATTAATCTGCAACATGAAGACATGCCAACAGGCAAATATCAAGAGGAATCTAAAAGAAGTCTTCAACTTTCTCAGTTGGTTTCCTTTTTAACTTAAGTCCGGCCACTATGCATTTATTCCTGATAAATTTCACCTTACTGGTTTTAGCACTTCATTACAGCTTGTCAAAACATTTTAAAATTCTGATTCTACAAATGGGCTGTCTCCCACCATGACTCCTGATCTTTACTCACACTCCTGATAAAAATGTTAGGAGAGGTGTCAAGTATGCCACACTTCTGGAGACATCTTACGTGCAGAAATTCTGATGTTCTAGTTTTGTGTAAAATTACACCATGTGTGTTTGCCACACGTATCTTCTTCCTAAGGGCACCACTTTCTGAAACTCCCTGGCAGCAACAAACAATAATTTTCTCTCCAGGCTTCATGCCGTCGGACTGAACCTCTCCACAGATGGGCTTTGCCCCGACCGGCGTGGCGCAGCAGGCTGGGCAACATCCCGCGGACCAAAGGGTTGCCAGCTGGATTCCGGGTCAGGGCCAAGGCCGGGGTGGCTGGCCAGGTCCCCGGCTGGGGGCGTGCGGGAGGCCACCGCACATGCCTGCTTCTCTTCCTTTCTCCCTCCCTTCCCCTCTCTCTAAAAATAAATAAATAAAATCTTTAAAGAACAAAGAAAGGCCTCGCTCTGGCCCAGCCCCTGGGGAGTTGCCTTGCGGCCCTCGGCGTCTCCCACTTGTCCAGGCCGCTTGTCCAGCTGGGGCCCCATGCCTCCCAGTGGTCTGCATCGCACTGAGCCTCTGGGAGGCATCTCAGGCTGCACCAGGCCAGCTCGGTCGCTGAAAGGGGTGGGGGTTGAGGTCGGCCATGGTGGTGGAGCCTGCGTGACCAACCCCCAATAAATACCCTGGACCCCAAGGCTCAGAGAAGCCTCCTAGCTGGCAGTACTCCGTGTGCACCACCCCACGGTTGAGAGACACGAGCACGATTCCGTGGGGACAGTGCACCTGGAGGCACGTGCCGGTCCCCTGACCTCACTCCTTGGCTGGTTTTCGTCTGCAGCCGCTCCCTGCCATAAACTGTGACAGTGAGTGTGCAGGCTGTCCTGAGGCCCGCGGGCCTCCAGAGCTGCAGGTCTCTGTGGCTCACAGCATACGGTCACCGACACTACAGCAGCGACTCCCATGGAGGCGCCTGGACCCCACGCCGGGAGTGACAGGCAGTTCGCACCTCTGGGGGAGGGAAGGCCCTCGGCGTCCATGTGTCCCACACACCCTCGGGGTGTTCTCACGTGCACCACCCCCAAAACCGCAGATGGCCCCGCAGCACCTTGGCACAGGGACTGTATCTCTTTCAGTGAATCCCTGTCACCTAGCACACAGTTTGCCACAGGGCAGATGCTCAAGGGGGGCTTATGAAAACCTCGTAAGTGTGATAGACGGGTGACAAGAACTAACATTATTCATCTTTTAAAACTCAGAATTTATATAAATACATGTCTTGTTTACCATTTCTCAAACACCCAAGATAACACGGAAACAAACGAGTAAGTGGAAAGCAGAAGTTACTTAGGAATAGTCCGGACATTAGAGTCGATGATGTCCGTCTCCCACACCGCTTTGTCGATACTGTCAACTGCTTCCATGTCCTCTCTGCCAAGAAACAGCTTCCTCTCAGGGCTTGTCTTCACACCCACTCCCTCACTGAAAGGACTGGCCCTGCGCCAGGAGTCCAACAGCGAAGATTTTCTGGAGAACTCAAGCCCCCATCAGGCAGTCCCTTACCCTCCTGGCTCGCTTCCTTGTCTCTGAAGTAGGCACTCTGGGCGGGAAGATGCCTAAGTTTAGGCTCAACCTCTAAAATTCGAGATTACCTAACGCAATAAAAATAAAGGGAGCAAAACCCAGGGGGAAGTCT
Source organism: Mormoops blainvillei (assembly GCA_004026545.1). Taxonomy (NCBI): domain Eukaryota; kingdom Metazoa; phylum Chordata; class Mammalia; order Chiroptera; family Mormoopidae; genus Mormoops; species Mormoops blainvillei. The sequence continues at coordinate 248,573 of PVJD01001217.1, forward strand.
GAATGCTTTCCAATGAAATGGTCAGAAGGACAGACTCACAAGACAGATGAAAATCAAAGACACCAACTCTTTACCAACCAAACAGTTAACCATGAACTGTCAAAAATTAGCTCAATGAGTTACTGTTATATACCGGAAATTAACATAATACTGTATGTCAGCTATTATTTAAAAGTAAAACATAGCCCTGGCCGGGTGGCTCAGTTGGTTGGAGCGTTGTCCTGTGCACGGAAAGGCTGCTGGTTCGATTCCTGGTCAGGGCGCGTCCCTAGGTTACGGGTTCCCCAAACAGGGCACATATGGGAAGCAACTGATGGATGTTTCTCTCTCCCATTGGTGTTTCTCCCGCCCCCCTCTCTCTCCACCCCCTTCCTCTGTCTCTAAAACCAACAAAAAAGCATATCCTCGGGTGAGGGTTTTAAAATTTTTAAGTAAAAAATTAAAAAATAAAATAAATTACTGGCTGGTGTGGCTCAGTGGATTGAGTGCCGGCCTGAGAACCAAAGGGTCACCGGTGCGATTTCCCAGTCAGGGCACAGGCCTGGGTTGCGGGCCCCAGTAGGTCCCCAGTAGGGTGCGCACAAGAGGCAACCACACATTAATGTTTCTCTCCCTCTCTTTCTCCCTCCCTTCCCCCTCTCTAAAAATAAATAAGTAAAATCTTTAAAAAATAAAAATAAAAAATAAAACAAACTACATTAACTCAAATGTAGAAAACCTGCATACAACTAGAGCTACTTTTTCCAAACAGAAAGCCAGCTGCCCCCTAAACTTGGCCATGACCTAAGCCCAGGGGATGTCAGGCATTTCTCCTGAACCAAGTCACGTTTACCCCCAGACTGGAATCCCAATGGTGACGCTTCGCTGTTTACTTCTACACCATCACTGAACTCCATCACTTCTTATATCTTTGCCATTAGTGATACTTTGTGCTTAATGGAGACCACAATTTTTCTCAACAGGGAAAGAGAAACGTTCTCAGAGATTACCCCTTTCCAACGTCTTCCCTCTAACGGCTGCCCCTGCAGGGCAGCCACCTCTCCCTGAACCCCCTGACTCTGCAGGGACTGCTGTGATCTGTGGTCTGTGATTCCTAAATGACATACAATCACGCTGATGCCAAGCACGGACGAGTCCCGCTTAGAACACCGGACATCCACGACTTGCTGCCGGTTGCGTTGCTGCCCCGCGTGTGTTCGCCGAGGGCGCACAGCTGAGGCACTGGTTTGCAGCTCACCAGCCACACGTTTCTAGCTTGACAGAGGTCCTACACTTAACACTGACACCTGTCCATCTCTCACAGCATGGGACTCATAAGACGCATCTAATAGTATAAAACTGTAGCTTTGTCTCGTGTACAATGGCCTGTTGAAAACATTTCAAGCCGATTAGGGTCCCCAAACACCTGCTTGGCTTCCATGTACCGAAACATGTCTTGTTTTGACTTGCGGAGGGCAGGGGAGGTCGGGGAAAACATTTTAATAACTGGCTGATACGGTTCGATTTAGAAGGCAGCTGCGTGCGTCTGTGTTTGACTTGGCAGCCTGGGACGCCTCACTGACGTTTACAGTAACATTCCTGCGAAGTGGGTGACTGGCCTTTCCGTAGGTGGTAAACCTTGCAGAGCACCAGGTACCCGCCCTCTCACAACAAGGAGTGGCTTCCTTGGGGCTGGGTTCCTTTTGATGATCTGATGGCAGCCCCAGAGTCTCCCCCCAGGGACACAGCTCACATGCACACACAAGTCTCTGACAGTTTCTGGGGTTCATGGGCCTAGGGGAGAAGGTTTCGTCCTCAAAGCAATCGTTCGGTCACCAGTATTCGCTTACAAGCAAAAGGGCTTCGTGAGCCCGTCACCGGAGTAGCAGCCTGGGAGCCACGCTGGGCTGGTCCTGGCCCCACCCTCGGCCCTGCCGCTGTGTCTACCAGCTCACGGCCTGCACCGGAGCTCACAACAGGCTTCCCATCACCCCTCTCCCCAGTTCCTCAGCTGTACCCCTAACTAAGGCTTTCTTCCTTTACTTGTCCAACATAATTATACAACTGAAAGGACACAGTTGTAAAATCTGAACTTGGCCCGTCACTTGACTGGTGAGGCGACACTGGGCAGCCACTTCCGTAACGACAGAGGCCTGCCTCCTCCCCCTTCTACAGTGCATGGCTGCAGTACCCCCTTTCCCGAGCCTTGCAACTCCAGTCTAGCCGCCCTGCCTCACAGCCCTGGTCTATGACAGAATCAGGTACAAACTGCCCTGATCTGACCCATGCCGTCAGCCTCACCTCCTTCTCTGACCCAGTGCACCCTGTGCTGCAAGCTGGCAAAGCACTCTGGGCCGCGAACGCTGGCCTCTCAGGTCACTGTGCGCGTGCACAGCTGTGTCCCTGTCTGGATGGCGCTTCCTGCCTCCCACCCCCCAGACCTTCTACAGGTCCCTCCCCACAGCCAGAGTCCACAGAAGTCACCCCACCTGGTCCACACCTGTTTTTGCCTAGTTCCTGGGTAAAGAATGATTCCTACCTTTTTAAAGGACTAAAAAAAAAGGGACAGGTCCTGTGTGACCCACAAAGCCTGAAGTGGTCACTGTCTGGTGACGCCTGAACTTGACCAGCTTGGGGCCGGGCCCTCTGCGTCCCCTGAGCACCTGCTCTGACACAAGCTCTGGGGGCATCAAACTGTGCCCCTCAAGCCGCTGCCAGGTTGGGCACCCTGGGGCCTGTGTCCACCACAAGACAGGCGCTTAATAAATGCTCAACGAAGGAGTCCCCAGAACTGCCCAGCTCAAGGACGAACTGGGGAAACATGCTAATCACACAGGACCAGGCCTGCAGCAGTAAACACTGGTGATTCACATTGGTATCCACTTCACACAGTGGCCGTACATATAACCGCCAAGGCTGACAGCACGAACATGGACTTCACTGGTCCATGGTGAGGACACTGGGAACTGCAGAAACTAAACCACCTGTCGGAAGTCACATGACCAAAGACAGAGAGCCAGTAGGGAACCCAGGTCTTCTGCAAACTAGATGAGATGCGCGTTCTATTAAGAAGGTCTGCCCCTCTACACACACTCCTCCATCGCTGATGCCTGAGGCTTTAGAGGAAGGACAGAATTTAATCTCTGACTCATTAATTTGCATAATTTTCAACTTAATGTTACTTTTCGTAAACAAACAAAACAAAAATGAAAAGGGCACCCAAAATAAGCATTTAGGCTAAGTGGCCTCAGTTACCACAACTAAAAATTGTCTTTCTTTCCTGTGCTCTTAATCAGTTCCTGAGAAAGTAAAATTAAACAGCTTAATTAGCAAACACCGCTGATGGGAGGCAGCTGCGGTCCCAGCATGAGCCCCCGTCTGTCTGTCGGCGGGGCTCGCACTCTGGCCCAGAGGCCCTCGCTTGTCCTCAGGCTCAGTCTGGGCGAGGCGGATCCTGCACAGACACCGGGGCCTGGGCCAGGAGGCCGCGCGCGTCCTTCCAGAGGCAGAAATTAAACATTAGAAACTGCCCTGACAGGGGTAGCTCAGTGGGTTGGGCATCGTCCCACAAAGCAAGAGGTTGCCAATTGGGTTCCAGGTCAGGGCACATGGGGGTCAGGGCACAAGCTGAGGTTGAGGGTTTGGTCCCCAGCTGGGGGCTTGTGAAAGGCAACTGATCAATGTTTCTCACCTTCTCTTTCTCCCTCTCTCCCCCTCTCTCTCCCTCTCTCTCTAACACTAAATAAATAAAATATTTTTTAAAATAATAAATTAAATATTAAAAACCCTATTAGCTAAAAACTTAGACTGATCTGTTACTCACTGTTTTGTATAACCAACGCAGAAATCACAGAGGTGGAGTTTAAGTAGCTCAGAGCCCATAAGTTTCCACGTTAGACCAAGATCTCAGCCAAAGTGAACTAGGATATAAGTCTATTTAAGATGACATTTCCAAGCGCTGGTTTTATACACAACAAATTTTGTGACTACAATCCAATTTTAGAAATAAGTCACTAAAAGGTACATCAAAAAAATTCATTCAGAATTTATCAAACACTTTAAAGGAATCCTTAACAGAAATTAGAAAATATATCTAAATAGTAAACATATTTATTGAATGGAATGAGAAATGTCTTATGAACTAAATAAAAATACCTCACATTAAAACTTAGCCCTTAGGTAAAGAAAGCTTCCTTAAATGAGACAAAAAAATTCTAATCATAAAAGAAAGTACTGGTAAAGATGATATTAAAATTAAGAACTTTAGTTCCAAGACACCAAAAGTAAAAAGACAAACCACCAGCTGGAAGAAATGACAAAGTACTATTGTAATTCACACACAGGGAGAACAGCTACAAGTCAATGAGAAAAACATAAAAACAAGAAGAAAATTAGGCCAGTGACTTCACAAGTCCTTCCTAAAAGAGAGAAGAGATGTGGCCAACAGATTAAAAGCTCAATAGCATTAGTAATAAGGGAAATTCAATTTAAAGCCACAAACAGATATCATTATACACTCAACAGAATGGCAAAACTGAAAAAAAGCCAGACAAAATAAATGGCTGGCGAGGGTGTGCAGCCAGGAGCCACTCTCCCTTATGTTAGTGGGGATGTAAATTGGTAAACACACTTTGAAAGCACTTGGCGGCAACCAGTCACGCTGAAGAGTGGCCGGCCCAGCAACTGGCGACTGCGCTCCTGGGTGGACGAGCGGGACGCGGGCACGCCCGTGGGCAGCTGGAGACATGCACAGCAGCGTCTGCGATAATGACAGGCTGGAGACCACCCAAATGCCCATCAACTCTAGGCCCAGCTACACAACAGGGAAAATGAAGGAACAGCACACGCCCCTCAGGTGAGCCTCAGCACCAGCTGCGTGCAAAAAGGCAGTCATGTGAAATCACACACAGTGTGACTCCCTCAGAATAAAGTTCAAAGACGATAAAACTGACACAAAGATAAGAAATGATACGCAGTATTCAGTCAATGGTCGCTGTTTGAAGTGCCAGGGATGTGGCACGTTTGCCCTCAGAGAAAGAAAGTAAAAGTAAGTGAAACACAAACACCACCAGATGGTGGAATAGGCTTGGAGGAGGGGTGGCTAAGGGGGCCGAGGGGAGGGGCCCACCAAGGGTGGGCGTGGCCCATGGGGAGGCTGAGCCAGAGGCGCCCAGGGTGTGCACCCTCTCCTCCTCTGGGCCAGAGGGGCCCACTGCAGCCTGGCCAATCTGGCCCCATCACTTGTTTTTGGATGCCCATGAGGTGAGAATGGTCTTCACATTGTATATGATTAGAGAAACAATTAAAAGAATAACAACATTTCATTGAGAGTGGAATTATATCAAATTTGAGGGACCAGAAATAAAACTGCATGGGAACCCCGCTAAACTTGCTCCTGCCCACACCGTCCCTGGCTGCTTTCTCGTGGCCAGGGCAGGACGGAGCACTGGTGACAGAGGTCACGTGTGGCCACAGAGCCTGAGGCACTCACTGCAGGCTCTCAGGAGGAAGTCGGCGCCCCAGCGCTAGAACCTCAGCGGGGCTCAGTGCCCGTCCTCCGCCCTCTCGGCACACGCGTGATCTACACATGCAGTTCATGCACACCTTATCTCGTATCTCAAGATCTCATAAAACCATTTTGAGGAAAAAGACATTAAGTCTATTTCTCTCAAATGATGAACTTTGCTTTGTTAAAGCTACTTGCTTCTCCACCCTGATGACCGGGGTAAAACAACAGATCTGGCACTGCGCCCAAGGGCATTACACCGACACTGCGAAGCACAGCACAGCTACCATTTACACGGGCTCAAGTGTAAGGAAGACAGGCAGGCAGGGAGGGAGGGAGCCTGCTGTCTGCTCTAGGTTCCAAGTTTATGGTCTTGCTAAACACCCAGGTCATGAGGACTACTGGACACCTCGCTGCATCACCAGCTCAGTGCATGGCCTCAGAAAGGCTACGGGGCTATACTTCCGACTCCGACCCCATCTTTTAAAGAAATGCCAGATATCGTCACGTCACGTTTTGGCAGGGGCCGCAAGAGCAGTCCAATGTTGGCGTGTGTGTGCCCACACAAGTACCTTCACCCACGTTAAGTATCGACTGGTACCTCTGCATACAGCTTACAATATTAATTAAATAATAGTGGCTTGGGGGGGAAGGAGTATAAGGGCACTAAATGCTAATGAAAAAATCAGTAAAGATGAATAACTGTTGAAGGCAGTGATGAATACACAGGGAGTTCATTACAACATTCTGCTCTGCATGTCTGAAAACTTACACGAGGTTTCACAATAAAATTGAAGATTCATATTTTAACTTTACTTAGAATTAACGTGTAATATCCATGTACTAGAAGCTGGCGCACAATTCCCATTTATGCACCTTTCAAAATGCTTAGTTCAAAATCGTTCCCATCATTCTCACTACTGGCAACTAAAAACAAGACGCTGACTATAAACCTGTGCAGAGACACGCAGCACCTTGTGGCCCTAAGAGAAAAGGACGGCGCTGCCTTCAGAGACTGAGAGAGTGGAGGGACCTGCCCCCAGTGGGAACAAACTGTTTTACCTGCAAGTCCTCCGAGTCCTTGCCAGGCTCCAGTACAAACACCTACGTCTCTCATTTTAGCGTGTGAGAAAGGGATCTGTTCGGCCCCCTTGGGGTGGGGGTGGGGTGGGGGGAGCAAGTGAGCCTGCACGTCTATTTTCTCTGTGTGCTGAGCAATAACTTTATAAACTAAGCGAAGATGCGGGAGGACTGAGAACTCTGAAAGCAGGCAAACTTCTATGTCAGTGTTTGCTTTTAATAATTATTACTTTTCGTGGAACATTTCTTAAGGCCAGGCACTAGTGAGCATCAAGCTTCACATGCTATGCATCACTCATGTCTCCCACAAGCCTTCAGTGCTATCTGGCTTACTCAAGCGACAAGAAAACGGAGTGGAGAAGTTAGCGAGCTAGCCCAGCATCACAGAGACACACGCCATCCCCGGGGCGTGCCCTTAGCCACCACATCCCCCAGCAGGGCGCGGGCGTGCGGGCGCGCAGGCGCGCAGGCGCAGTTTGGAGAGCCCTGCCTTGCTACTCAAGGTCTGGTCCACAGACCTGACGCCTGGCATCACCTGACGCCTGCCAGAAATGCAGGGTCAGGTGCCCCACTCCAGACGGGCTCGAACCTGAAGCTGAACGAGGTCCCCAGGTGACGTTCACAACACCAAAGTCTGAGGCCCCGACGGAGCGCACGCACACCTGTTCTGAGGGAGAGTACCCACTTCAGACGTGGGGCCCACTCTAGTCAAACTGAGCTTCCATCTCTGCTGCTCCCTCTCTGACCCCAAACCAAGGAGGGCAGGTGTGGGCCGGCAGCTACCCCAGGCAGCCATGACCAGGGTGAAGATGCGCGGGCTCATGTCTGCGGCTCTGACCCTTCCCCTCCACCCACGCGCTGTCCCTCTTCACTGCCTCCTCTCTGGCACAGCCTAGGCAGCCACAGCCCTGCCTCCTGCCATGGGCGAGCCTTCCTCCTGGAGTAACGGTGGCAGTCACTGTGCGGTGAAGAGGCTAGAAACTTGCCCAGAGAGGGCCAGGGCCTGGCGCACAGGCCAGGGGGCGGCGGGGGCTGCTGCAGCATGCCTCTGGCCCTCACTGCAGACATGCCCTCCAGAGGCCGGAGCTCAGGGAGCTACACAGAGGTTCCAACACGTCCCTAATAAGAATGCCACTGCTACCAATGAACAGAAATGACTGAATAAATGGACAAAATATCATTTTAGGTTTTCCCCTCATGACACTTTCTTAAATCTTGGTTTCTGCCACCTCTTGCTACAAGACCCTAACTTACGGTAACCCTTCCGCAGGCCCCCACCACCTGTCTTAGCCCATGCTTGTCACCCACCTAAAATGCTCTCCCCTTCCTCCCTGTCCGCACACAGGCTGCTTCCTCCGGGCCCCTCCAGAGAGGGGAGCAGGCACCCCGCAGCCCCGCAGTGCCCTGCAGCTTTGCACAGCACTTGAAACATGGCATTGCCACCACCCAATCACTAGACTATGACCCCAAGGGCCAACAGCACATCATATTCAGATCAGCACATAATCAATGCTTTCAGTAAATCTCAGTTCCGCTGACAGACATCTGGAAGGTGACTATCAGTTTCTACTTGGTGCACCAGCTACCCCAGTGTGAGGTCCCCACCGCAGGCTGAGGAACGGCTGCGTGATGAGCTAAGCCTGTGAAGGGCTAATCACCTCATTTGTGAGCTGCAGGCCGGCTTCAGAAAAGGGCCAGCTTGCGGCAGCAAGGATACCTGCACCGGTGGCTCTCCGAGGCAGACGGGCGCCCGGCAAGGCCCAGGGCGGTGCTCTGGTGCTGTCCGGCAGGATTCCGCACGACGATGACAGTGTTCCTTCCCTGCGCCGTCCAGCGTGGTAGTCACCAGCCTCCTGTGGGAACTGAGCACTCGACCTGAGCCTAGTGTGACTCTGGGAGAAAGCCCGTAATTTCACTTCAGTCTGACAGCCACAGGCGGCCAGTGGCTGCGACAGGGGATGGCAGGTCCATGGTTAGATGCGGGGTCGAAATAAACAAGAGTCCTTGGTCCCTTACCTGCAGGCTATTACGTGCTCCAACCCTCCTTCTGAAGAAGGGTTAAAAATGGACAGAATACTTTCATCTCAAAAGCCACCAGAAACCGACAGGACGACAAGGAAACACCCGGAGAAAATTAAAGGGAAACCAGGAACCCAAAGCGATAAACAAGCACGGGGGCCACCTTTGCCCTGAAGCCGCTTGCCAACTCTGAAACGCTCGACTTTCCTTTTCCCAGCAGTACAGGGAAAGAGAGACAGAAATCAAAGGCCGGGTCCCCCAAAGTGGCTACCTCGACCTCAGAAAGAGGACCCCAAAGTATGCACACCTCAGGAGGTGTGCCGACCAGAAGCGAAGCATCTCTCTAGAATTACAGGTCTGGACCTTGATTTAAGGTGACCCGGCTCGCTGAGCAAAAACAGATGCTCTCTGAAAGGCAACCACCTTCATTCCAGGCCACGAAAGAGCTTCACAAATAACCTGGACCCATGTGCCACACTGTGAATAAAAATGATCTCAAAACAAATCACTGATCTCAATGTGAGACCTAAAACTACAGAACTTCTAGAGGAGGAAGAATGAGAGAAAACCTTTGTGACCTAAACTTAGCAAAGGTTTCTTAAATATGACAGCAAAAAACCACAGTCCATAAGACAAATTAATAAATGGGACATCATCAAAATGTATAACTTTTGCCCTCAAGACACTGTTAAGACAATGAAAAAACAAGCCACAGCCTGGGACAAAAGCACTACTTCTATCTGGTAAAGGACTTGTAGCCAAAATATATAAAAAATCACCAGTAAAAAAAAAAAAAAATTTTTTAATGGAAAAAATATTTGAACACCAAAGATACAGGGACAGCAAATACGCATATGAAAAGATACTTGATGCTTCCCTAATAAGATATCCGGGAAATGTAAATTAAAACCACAATGAAACACCATTAGACACCTAGTACAATGGCTGAAACAAGGCCCGGGGCACCCCTACCCTGCTAGGGGGAGGTGAAATGGCACGGCCACTCTAGGGCAACCTGGTGCTGTCTTAAAAAGCTGCACGTGCACCCACCATGTGATCCTAGACCCCGTCATTCCCACAAAGACTTACACAAAAATACCCCTAGGCTTTACCTGCAATACCCCAAAACCAGAAACAGTTCTCCCCACATAGATGTGTACACTCAACATCATCCCAAACACACCCAGAAGAATTTCTGTGGAAGTTGACAAGTGATTCCCACACATGTACAGATGCACGAAGGTCCAGGATAGCCCAGGCCCATGTGAGAAGAGCCGAGCGGGAAGCGTGCCCGGCACGCCGAGACTCAGAGTGAGGCTGCGGTTACTCGGGCAGCTTAGAACCAGCGGAACTGAACGGAGTCCAAAGCCAGACGCACACGCAGGCGGGCCTTTCATTCACGACAAAGGTGGTGCCGTAGCGCACTGGGGAAAAGGACGCTCCTCTCAGTGAATGGTGTTGGGACAACTGGATGTCCACGTGTTAATGAAACTGGACCTTTCTTCATACTACAGACCAACCAAGTCAACTGAATTACGAAGTTAAAGGAGAAAGGCGGAGCTGTGAAGCGTTTAGAAAACTGCGAAGGAAGTCACTCGTGACGTCAGTGCAGGGAAAGGCAGGAAAAGTGCCAACTCTAAAGGAAAAGACTGAGCAGTCAGAAGTCACACCACGTCACACACAAGAACCTCTGTTCATCAACAACAACAACGGAAACCCACCCCTGGGCCCGTGAAGCTGCATGTGGCGAAGCGGGAGTGACAGTGGCAGCACACGGCCAACCCAGGACCGCTGAACACACAGAGGCCTGCGGTCAGCACTTCAAAACCTGATAGGAACACGGGCACTTTGGGAATCACTGAATAGCCCAATGGCCAGTAAATGTATAAAAAGATATGCGATCTCACTCTAACCAGGAAAGGGCTGTCTAAAACCACAAAGCGGTAATGCTAGAGAAACCGCCAGAAGGGGTGGGAGGACAGAAACGGGTCAGAGACAGGGCTGCAGACGCAGGCAGAGGACTGGTCCGCGGCTGGACGGCCAGGGGAGTCATGGTCCAGCCTCTGCTGAGCAGTCACTCCGGGCCAGGCACTCGGAAGCATGCTCCAGGGGGTCACAGCGCATGGCTGACTAAGGCGCCCCCCCGCCACCGCCCCCACTCACTTCTCTGCAGTTGCCTTCACAAAGCTGGGCAGGGACTGAAGGTCGGACCAGGTGAAAACAACTTTCTGCTCCGGATTACACTTAATTCCTCTGTCTATCCCTAATTCTTCTTCTCTAGCTTTGTAACAACTCTCCTGTACTCACAGACCCCTTCCCACCGAGCCCCACAGCAAAGTTGCTTACTTTGGTCTTTGTAATTGAGTCCCTTCAGGACCTCAGCAGCCGCAGGCGGCAGCGCCCTCCCCAAGCAGTACCGGGAAGCCAGAGGACCTGCAAGCCCGGGAGGGCGGCATAAACCCTCTCCCAGTGCCCTGTTTGCCAGCAGGTGCGCCGAATCCTGCGCACGACGTACAGGTAGGGAGGGGGCAATCGCCTGTCCCAGCTATGTACGTTGTGAAACTTTTATTTAGCATTTTTCTTAGGAAAAAAAAGAAAGGACAAGAGGCAAAACAAAATGTACTCAGGTTAGACAGGAATGTCATGCTAGGCAGAGGACCAATCAATCCACACCACATTTCCACGAGGCGCCCGGACCTGGCGACCCCAACTCTGGCACAGGCCGACGCAGTCCACTCCAAAACAGAGCCCCCAGCCGGCAGCGCCTTCTGCACCCGCCTGCACACACGTGGCCGTGTGCTGAAAGCCACAAGTCTGGGAGCCACACAGACTGCGATTTCAATGTAAAATCGTTCATTTTGAAATCAGGATTGGAAAGAATTAAGGGGTCTCAGCACAAAACATTCAAAATCACTCAACAAAAGTAGTTGTTAGGGTCTTCCCCAAACTCTCAAAATGCTGGAGAACACATTAAGAGCCCTCAAGTGAGGCAACGTCATGAGCAAACCTAAGTGGTCAAAAGCGCCCACGCGCAGCCTCTGCCCGCCGGGCCACCCGAGTCGCGCTGGGGCCCGGGGCAGGGCCTGAGGAGTTCTCAGTTCGGAGGGCCAGTGCTGCTGCTGTTCGGGGACGACGCTTCAGAACCACAGCGAACGAACAGCCTGGAGCTCACTGAGCGTGGGTGCGTGCGTGCCCCCGCGCAGCACAGAGCAAGCATCAGAGGGAACCTGCTGAGGAAAAGCAAACTGCTTTTCACCCAAATGTCGTCCTTCCTTACCTAAAGTGACAGTAAGTGACCTGTCACTCTCAAAATGTTCTACCTGAATGGCAGCATGACAGTGAAAGACACACTGAGCAGGTCGAGGGATAGCGGGCATGCTGAGTGACGGGCACTGTGGCAGTCCGAAGGCGGGCTCTCGCCGCTGGCTCCGGGCGCGCTGGCTGTAACGCCGCACGCAGCCTCGGACGAGCCCAGCTGAGACCGGCAAAGTGTCGTGAGAGTGTCTGGGCGGACACCAAGGTTCTGTTATAAACCCCGCTCATTCGGTGTCACCTGGAGCAACTTTCTGTCTTCAGAACTTAGGATGAGTCCTAAATGAACACAAGAACAATTCCCAAAAGATCAATTTATAGAAAAAAAGAGAACATTTCCAAATTGTAAAGGGGCAGGACTGTGTTTTTTCCTGGCCCAGTAACCTAAAATAAAGCAAGTAGACCACGGCGAAAACATGGGCAGCCCAAGTTCTCTCGTCGTATCAAGTCCCACGTGGTCTCTGAAGGAGGTTCTTCACCACGGCAGGCAGAGCTGCAGGCCAGTGACGCGGCATCGGCTCTCCGAGAACCAAAGGGCCCCGCTCTTCTCCTCAATACGTGCTCATGGTGTCAGACGCGGGGCATGCGACAACAAAGTTTCTGCCCTCACAGTGCTTCAACTCTCAGGACAAGACACACAAGCCACTCGACAGTGTGATAGGTAAAATGGTTCAAGCTTTCTCCAGTCCAGCAAAGACAAACGCACGGTGCTCTGGTCACGAGTGGACACAACCAGCACCAAGAGGTCATCAAATCCAAACCGCCCACTGGACAGCAGGACTTTTCATATAGAACATGGAGGCGGGGCGGTGGGGATGCTAGGCACAGAGCCCACCAATGTGACTTTCAGGTTCTTTGAAGCCTTGATGTTGGTCCCCTGACCCCAAATAAAGGAATAGAGAGTGTATCAACTGGAAAAAGCAGTACGGAAAATTTTAAACTGGTGAAAATGAGCACACTAATTTCAGAAACTTTTAGAGCAGTAATGTATTACAGACGATAAATACTGGGCTCACCACAGGGGACTCATACCCGGCGGAAACACACACACTCTGCTTTTCCCTGCCCCCCAAAACTGTGCTCATAAACAACACTGACCCCCAAAACTCACCAATGACAGGACTATAAATGCAAAAGTCACTAATGCACATCCTTTGACAAATACAATGCATCTTACTAGCGTACAATGCACTAATCATTTTTATTTAACTAGCTCTAAATTAATTTAAAATAATTAAACAATTTTGGTATTTCACTGAGGTATTTACCTACACTACGTTAGCCAAATGAAAAGGTCAAGTACCGACATAGTAATGTCACATTTCTCCCCCTTTCACTGGAGAACATCCCAATGTATAACTTAAGTCATTTTTCTTGTTCTGAAAAGAGTTTATAGTAAATGGCAATGTACATAAATAAAATTTGGGTAGGATTATTTTAATTAAATACAAAGTTTGTCAGGAAACACCTTCATGTTCTCAAAAATAGGTAAGCTTTGTTGTGTTGCCACCAGTGTTCTTCCTTGAGGCTTCCAACTGCGGAAGAGTGGCAATGGGGCCCCGGCCGCTGTGGCTCGGCTGGTTGGGCACATCCCACCAACCAAAAAGTGTGAGGGCACGCACCTCGGTTTCGGGCCAGGTCCTCTGTTTGGGCCTTTTGAGAAGCAACTGATGTTTCTCTCCCTCTCTTTCTCCCTCCCTCTTTCCACTGTAAAAATAATAAAATCTTAAAAAAAAAAAAAGGTAGGAATGGTGTCACTTGGGCAAAAACATCTATTTCCTATTTCTGTCTATAAACCATCTCATTAGTGTTTATGCAAATTAAACTATAATTAACAGCATTTGCTAAAAATCCCTTAAACTGAACGCTGATTTATACATGCTTATCTAAATTTATTTTCATCATAGAGTAGTGAAAAAGCAACACGACTGTTACAGACAGGAGCAGAGAGGGGTCCCCTGCTGCTTTACAGCCAGAAACACAAGGCGCTGGCGGAGAGAAAGAGCAATAAAGGGCTCAAATCCTCTGCTGCCGCACACTGTCTACGGAGGAGGCTGCGAGACCCCTCACTGCAGCGGGGAGAGCGAAGCACGGGCGCCTCCAGCGCGGCCCGCCCGGCTCCCACCGCCTTCCAGGGCACCCCCGAGGCGCGGTGAGCAGCCTGGCCCTCCGCTGCTCGTCTGCATTCACAAACTTCCTGAACTGTACTACCACTGACTCAAACAAGGTCACTTATTTTTGTCCAAATATCTGAAATTAAATCTTAAGTAACTTATATAGGCATCAATAAAAAGTCTTAAAAACTTTCACTTGCTAGTTAGTTAGGGAATTATTTAGCAGAAACAGTAATGAAAATATGTCCTTCAATAAGCTTTAAGGTAACGTACTACAGAAATTAAACTTCTGATTTTTTAACAAAAAAAAACAACCCTCTTTTCACAAATATGATAGCAATAAGAGAACTTTTAATGCTCCTGAAATTTTTAAATTAAATTTATGGCATGACACGGGTCAACAGGATCATGTAGGCCTCAAGTGCACACTTCTGTGATTCGAGCTGTACGTTCATTGCATTGGGTGCCCACCACCCAAAGGCGAATCATCTTCCGTCACCACGTATCGGGCCTGCTACTGAAATTTAAAGCAAGATTTATTCTAGCTGAAAGTCTGTCTTAACTGAAAATGTTTAATTTCAAAAGTTAAAGATTTACATTTTGTGTGTAACACTTTGAATTCAATTTTTTGTTGCCCTTAAGACAGTTTTTAATTATTTTCCCAAGACTAAGTCTCAAAAGCGATATAAGTCACATCCCCTTCAGGAGCCCCCTTCTCTGCCCACACCTAACTGCCGAGGTGAGGCTCGCAGTCAGGGCCTCACCCACCCCTACCTGATTCTTGCGCCCCCTCCAGCCACTCAGGCCACCGGCTCCTTTAAGAGCGAACGTGAGCAGTTCACAGGCTTTTGCAGTGATCACCATTAAACTGGGTTACTCGAGGATGACTGGGAATTCTTTAGAGAATTTATCATATTTGGTCTTGCCATTTCTGTAGCATCTAGTACACAAGTGTTCAAAAGAGAGGAACAATAGGCTCAGCGAGTTTTTCCCACCCAAGGAGAGCCACAAATGTACAACAATATGCTCATAAAGACACTGAAACACAAACTTCCTTTAAAAGTTTAAACACGACAGGGTTTAAAAATGAGTTCAAGAGCACACTGGACGAAAATATTATCTAGGTTGCAGCTCAACCAGAGTGAGCCGAAGGCCCGTCTGTGTCTCCCCGATCACTCCCTCCACCCACACACGCTCGGCCCTTGGTCTCCCCGGCTTTCAAAGGGGGGATCCCGGGTCGAGGGCGCGGCCGTGGCATCTGTGAAAGGGGACCATTTTCGCTACCCGTTTCACAAACACTAAGGGTGAGGCCCTGCATGTCACTCCGAATAGCTGCGGCCTGCCTCTTCCTCCAGCCGTGAGAGTGTGTACCTGTGGGTAAAACTCCCAACGATGGCCGCGGGAAGTGCAGACCCCCAAACTCTCACGGGGCCTCCGGTTCCCACAGTCACCACAATATCACGATTATCTCGGTCGCGCTGCCCAAACCCAGCTGCAGGCTAACTATGCAAGAATGGGACACTGTTGAAATGGCTCAAAACACACACACACACAACTTTTTTTTTTTACGCTTAGTGCATTAAGCGGCAAGACCCTGCAACCCTATAACATCCAGCACCAACGCCCTCCGCCTGATGAAGAAAGAAGGGAGCCCGGGCGGGAACCAGGAGAGGAGTAGCGAGTCGTCCGCGGAGTCGCCCCCGGAGGCAGCGCGCCGGGGCCGGGGCCGGGGCCGCGGGCGGGGGTGCGGGCCGGGGCGGAGGCCGCTTGGAGGCACAATGGATCGGACGGGGTCTCGGGGCCATCGCCCCGGGAACCGCTGGGCCACGGAAACTGGAGCCAGCAGCCGGGAGGGCGCCCGCGCCGGCGCCGGGGCTCGCGGGCCCCAGCCCTCGGTCCCAGCCCTCCCTGCCCGCCGGCCGGCGAGCCACGGCTCCGGGTGCGCTGCGTCCCCGCGGGTGTCCCTCTTCCTCCTCCTCCCTCTGTCCCCTTTTGTTTTTTTGAGGCACTTGGCCGGCTGCGGCGGAGGCCGGTCGTTCTCCCACGTCCCCCGGCCTCCGCGAGCCCCCGGCTTCCGAATGTCCCCCGGCCTCTCCACGTCCCCCGGCCTCCCTATACCCCCGCCCTCCCCACGTCCCCCGGCCGCTCCGAGCCCCCGGCCTCCCTTGTTCCCCGCCCTGCCCACGTCCCCCGGCCTCCGCGAGCCCCCGGCCTCCCCGAGCCCCCGGCTTCCTAATGTCCCCCGGTCTCGCCACAGCCCCGGCCTCCCCGAGCCGCGGCCGGCGGGCGGGCGGGCGGGCGACGCGGGAGGAACCGCTCTCGTCGCATCCGCCTCCGGGACTGGCCTGCCCGGCCCCGCTCGGCCCTCCGCCCTCAGGCCGCGGCCCTGCCAACCACCAGCTCCGGGAGTCGGCCGCCCGCCCGCGCCCCGGACCGGCCCCGCACTCACTCGGACAGGCGGCAGGCGCGGGCGGGCGGCCACGGACGACGACTGGGCGGCGCCGCGGACGGACGGGCCGCGCTCCCTCCCACGCCTCACGCTGCGGGCGCACAGCGGTCCCGGCCGGCGGCGGCGGCGCGGCGGCGGCGGCGGCGGGCTCGCGCCTTCGGAGTCGTGCTGCGCGTGCGCGGGCGCGGCGGCCGGCTGAGGCGCGCCCCCACCCCCCGCCGCGGCGCGCGCCCGCCGCGTCCCCGTCCCGAGCTTCCGCCTCCCGGAGGACCGGGCCTGCGCTCCGCGCCTCGCGCATGCCCAGCACGCCGCCGGGCGCCGCTCCCGAGATCGCGCCGGGGGCGCCGGCGCGGGGTTTCCGGGCGGCCCGAGGCGGCGCGCGCGTGGCTGCCGGCCCGGGGAGCCCTCGCTGGGGCGGGGAGGTGCACCCGTCCGTGGGGACCTGCGGGGAGCCACCGGGACGGCCCCCTGGGCCGGCGGGTGGGACACCGGGGAAGTCTTCCCGCCC
>PVJD01001217.1:265639-291496 GCA_004026545.1 Mormoops blainvillei
GTGGAGTGGGCGGGGGGTGGGGGGGACAGATGACAGGGGCCTGGTAGTCTGGCCTAGGTGCCTGGCGCTGGGCTGCAGGACTTTTTGAAGGGTTTCTGCAGGAAGTGATGATAGCTGATACATGTTCTTAAAAAAAAAAAATTCACTGGCAACTTTGTAGTAGGAAGTGAAACCAGAGGAAGAGCAAACTTCACTTTTATGGGGTTACTTTAATCCTCACCACAAACCAGGAGGCCAGGGAGACACACAGTCCTTGGGAAAGGTGAGCTCCCAGAAGCTGCCAGAGGCGACCCGTACCCCTCTTTCAGAAGCGGCCATTTGGTTCTCATTATAACAATAAAAAAAATTTTGTTTTTAAACCAGAAACAGGTAAAGTAAAATGCTTTTGCCTTAGCAAGCATTTTTCCATAGTAAATGTTTTCTTTTTATTGTTTATTAATGACATGTCTTATGGCTGGTTGTTTCTTTAAACTGTATTCAAGATAAGGTGTCACCTTAGTCGATGTCAGCTGACTGCTCTGTACATACAGCAGCCACCATCCTTTCACACATACTCCCCCCACTCTACCGCCACTCTGTTGTTCTCCACAGCACCCACTGTTCACAGCCTTGCAGTAGGGACTTGTTTATTTCTCGGTTGTCTGCTCCCACCACTAGCGGGACTGGCGCAGCGACTTTGATTTGTTCACTTCTGGGTCCCTGGCACATAAGAAAATGCTCGTCGAGTGACTGAAAGGAGCTTTGGGTGAAGCGAAATGAGAAAGTATTAGCAACAGTGTAAAGAAGGGAATGGGAGTAGGGAGGGCAGTGAAGGAACAAAGGGATTATCCTCAACGTGAAGGATATCTTCGGGGTAGGGGGTTTGCCCGGTGTGGTAGACCAAACATGGCCACCAAGCCTTTGACACTCCTCCCAACAAGAGATGGAATCTAGCTATTCATCTCTTGAATCTGGAGAGACCTTGTATCTTGCTTTGACCAATAAAACGTGTCACAGTGACGTGGTCCAACTTCTGAGCCAAGGCCTCAAGAGGTCGTGTGTTTTTCTCTTCACCCTGTTGAACAAGCCCAAACTAGCCTAGCGAGGCCGCGTGGAAGAGAGCCAAGGCGTTCCGGCCAACAAGCTGCCAACTGCCAGACGCGTGAGTGAGGCCGCCCTAGACCACCCAGCCCCAGTCAAGCGCTCAGCCGACTGCAGGCACGTGGGACCCAAAGAGACCAGCCGACTGTGCGGCTGCGCCCAGCCCACACTGCCAAGCCAGAGAATGATGAGCAAACAAAATAAACACCTGTGCTCTGGGGTAGTTTGTTACACAGCCACACGCCACTGATACGTTCCATTTCCTCAACCCTACCGTGATGTGTTTGAAATTGGTATTCTTGAAAGGCAGATTTGATTATCCTGCTTAAGGAAGAAAATAGGGGGAGGGCAAGAGGAAGAAGCGATGCAAATGAGGTGGCAGACAGGAGAAAAGGCAGAGAAACTGGGAGGCAGTGAGTAGCCGGCTGCCTCGCGGCCCCTCCTGAGCCATCACGCATCCGGGTGGTGCCCAAGATCAGGGGCCCAGGAGTCGCGTGGAGAGTGGAGCGGACCAGGCTCAGGTTCAACCGTCCACCAGCATCCAGCGCTGGGCAGGCGGCACAGCGGATCCGAACTTCATTCCTCACCTGTCAGATGGGGCTGGCAAAAGACCTACATGACAGCAGGCTGCTGGAGGACGTGAAGGACCGTGCTGTCGAACACTCAGCAGTGTGCTTGGCGGAACATCAGTGTTATTGATCAGCTGTGGCATGACCGTATAGATTACTACTAACCTTGACTATCATGAACCGCCCAGAGCACAGTGTCAGCAAAGGCCAATTTCCCTTGGGCTCTGTGGGTCGTGTTCTATAAATACTATCTCCACGCCTCATAGTGACTCTGCAGCATAGACATTGCTGTCACCATCCCGTTTCATTGATGTGAAAACTGTGGCGCAGAAGAAAAAAAGGCAGCGAGACAGAGTGCAGGGCTGGAGTTCAAAGCCTCGACCTGTCCGACTGCACGCCTGTGCTCCCCCACTCCTCAGCGCAGCACTGCAACCCCACACAGAAAAACAGAACAGAAGACCGTTTGGCTGTCTCCTTCCTGCACTGCGCCAGATGGGCCGAGCGCTGACCTTGTGGGGGAAGCTTTCAGGAAGCGCTTCCTGCTTATTGGCAAAGCAGCTGTGCACCCTGGGAGCGGTTCCCCCTTGGAAAGGCCCCTGCCTCCCTGGGCTGATGAGGGCTCGCCCCCAGGAGCCACTCACTGGGGGAAGCAGAAACACACATGTGAGGCCGGGGGTGGATCTCAGGAAGGACAGCGCGGAGCGGATGTCACCGAGGAGATGCTGAGGCCCGGGTTACTGCCCCTGTCGTGGCCCTGATCTGCCTAGAGAAAGTGAGACCCAGGAGACACTTCAAGGTCCAGTAAGATGTGGCCCTGGGAGCCATACACCTGTCAGAGCCCCTGTGTCAGGAATCGGAGACTGGTCAGGGAACAGGGAGCCGGGAGCACCTGGGCTCTAATCCCAGCTCCCCCATGTGACAGCCCAGTGGCCCTAAGCAGTCCATCCAACCTCTGAGCCTCAGCTTCCTTATCTGTAAAATGGGGAGAAGGGGACAAGCTAGCTGCAAGAACAGAAAGGAAGGGGATGGGGATGCCCCCAGGGAAGAATGCCCAACGGAGGAGCAAGACAAAGAAGGGACGGTATGAGGGACTGGAAGACAGAGTCCCTCCTTCAAATTCCAACCAGCGTGAAGATGAGACGGGCTGCAACCGTTACTCAGGGCTCCTGGCTCCGCAGGGAGGGCACATCCGGGGCTCACAGGCCAGCAGGTCTGTGTGGGTTTTATTATCCACAAGAAATTTCACTTGCGAACGTCGCGGGGGGCATGCTCAGCACAGAGGGCTGCCCACTGTCATTGCTTCCGAATGTAAGCAAACTGGCACGTCGAAAACTTGCCACTTCTTTCCTCTTCTCAGCTTTCTCTCTCCTTTTCCGAGCTCCGTGTTCATATTTTCGATTCTATTGTGATCTTAACTTGGACTGACTCCCAGGGATCCAGGGCCGTGCTTCCCAAACCACCTACAGCGGGGGACCAGCTCGTCTTCCTTTGCATCGGTGTGGACTGACGCTTTTATAAAATGCCATAAAAATAAATGAGCAGAAAGAATAGCATCTTTAAAACAAAAAGTTGTACAAAATGTAAGACCAGATTTTTTATTGTTAGAGCCGAAGGAGATAGGACAACTCCATCAGGTTGCTGTGGAAGTTTCTACAATAGCTCATTTCTGTGCTTTTCTCTCCCTGACTTGGTAACAGCGTGGAAGGCACTCACGAGGAGAAAGGCCTGCACTCACCCCCCACCCCCGGGGAAACTCACACTGCGGAAGGCATTTTGGCATTCCTCACAATACCCTTGTTGACAAGTAACCAGCGTGGTCACCCTAAAGGGAGACCGAGGCCCGGCAAGGTCACGGACTCACCAAGGGCATCAGCAGGTGTGTGGCCGACAGGCGTTCTGGGCACAACCCCACCAAGAATGGGAACTCATTTGTGCCGAGTCCAGTGTTTGTTAAATGACTGAACAAAGGTGTCCCTAACTGCTCACTTCTCCCCGTGATTGTGGACAGTGTGTTAACTTGGACCCTTGATTTCCTTTTGTTTGCTTTGACTCGCCTAAATTATAAACTCCTTGGGATAAGAGACCGAAGGGCTGGAGCTCCCTGAGGCTGAGTTGCTCTGTCTTTACCACGGAGATCATCGTCCTACCCACCCCACGGGGTGGTGATGAGGGGCAAACAACACGTGTGCAGGAAAGAGCTGGCATCTCATGCACAGAGCACTTCCGCAGCGCAGACACTCGTCTGAGAGGAGGTGCCTGAAACACCTGTTGGCGGGAGGGCACAGAAGCCAGTGGTCGCCACGCTCACTTTAATACATGGCTGCAGCTTGTTATTCATCCGGAGGGTCCAGGTCCCTGCACCTTCCGCAAATAGCCTTTGGGGATGCATTTATGTAGAAAGACATGTTTCTAAACAGGCAACCCAGACCCGCCTCCACAAGGGATTAAGGGACTCCGGGCTCACCTGAGTTGGTAATTATCACCTCTACCTGGAAAAATCCCCAGTGACTCAGCTGGGTGGAAATGCCACCTACGCCTTGGGGATAGGAAAAATGCTGGGACCTCGGCCAGCCCTGACAGGCGAGCAGCTCTCTGGCTCCTGGTGGAAAGTCAGCCTGGGTTCTCACCTGCCGCACGGGAGAGACACACTGGCATCCGGAGCTGCCTCGGCCACGCCACCCTCCACGGCCTCGTGCTCCGGGCCTCTCGCAGGCCTGGGGACTTAGGTGAGCTCCCAGGCGGCCCCCCTAGTCCTGAAATCCTACGAACTCACAAAAGGGTGACATTTAGTCTGCCACAGGCTGTTCACGGTCCCGCGCCAGGAGCTCTCCAAGGGCAGGGCTGAAGCCTTGCTCTCACGCCAACTGCAAAGCCGGCCGTGGGTGCTCAATAAATAAATCACTCTCCTGCCTTGAGACAGTGCTTTAGGAAAACCCCCGCGCCTCCGGCGGACCGACTGGCAGCAGGCAGACTTCGGGGACAAGCAAATGGCCAAGCCCTGGGCGCTCAGACCAGCTGAGCTTCTATGCAGATTAGCCAGAGCCCCAAACACGTCCGCGCGCGGCAGGCCTCAAAAGGCAGCCTTGACAAGGGCGTCCGCGACAAGGGACGCTGAATTAGGGCAAGGCATCCTCAAAAGAGGGACTGGGGGGAAGGACTTCGATTGGAACCAAGCAGAACCACCCGCACTTCGCACCCCTGAGCCCACCCCCCTTGATGCGGGCGGCGGACCCGGATTTAAACACTTGCACTTGCTTGTATTTCTCAAGAGAGCCTCGACTGTGAGAGCTGGAGGGACGTGTCATCCTGTGCTCCCTTTCCGTTTGCCAATAGGCCAAGTCAGGGATTCTTGTTCAAATAGCCACGGTCACTTGCCCTGGGGGGTCGGGAAGGAAGAACCGTGTCCCAGGGTGACCCGGCACAGCACTGCGGATGCCGACTTCTATGTCATCCTTGAGGACATGTGAGGTCTGGCATGCCGGGAGCTCCTTCTGCGTCCAGCTGTCTCCTTCCCATCGGTAGGTCCAGCCGTAAGTACTCACGAAGCACCTACTCTGTGTGAGGTGCTAACCCAGATGCTGTGGAGAGGGAGGCAGGAGTCACTTAGGTTAGGCTGCGTTGCGTTGTATTAACAGGGACCAGCAGGGCCCAAGGCCTGCCTATGGGGAGGGGAGGTGCCTGCTGGGGAGAGGAAGGGCTTTGGTGGCAGCAGGAGGCACCGCGGGGGGCGTGGCTCTAGGCCCTGATCCTCTCCCTCCAGTCCCTGCGTCCTGCTGTCCCTGGGATCCACACTCATTCTCTCTCCACAGCCACCCCGCATCCATGACCCCCAAAGCTGGGCCTCAGGCCAGGTCCCTGCCCCGAGTTCCAGTCTGGGGTCCAAAAGGCACATCAAGCTCAGCGTACCCCAAACGGAAGGCGTCCCCTCCCACCAGGCTGCCCATTGTTGGTCCCTGGTGGACAGGAATGCTCGCCACTGACCCTCCCCCGCACCCCCACCCGGACGTTGGGAAGAAGGAGCTGGGCGGCGGCTGTGGCCTCTGTGCCCGCTGCCGTCTGAGCGGGAAGCGGGAGACAGGCGGTCGGCACCAAGCAGGCTCGGTTCCACCCTCATCCCTGCCTGGGCTGCCCCGCCCGCTGGTCACAGCCTCGGCGGAAGCCGCCGGGCGGACGCAGGGAGACCGTAGGACAGGCTCTGGCAGGCCTGGGGTGGGGGCACAGTCGCGTTCTTCCCGGGATATCTGACGGCGGCTGTGCAGCGTGCCTTCCACGCGCTGCCAGCCGTGCCCGTCGTAACACCGCTGTTTGGGTCTGAAGGGACTCTCTCGTTCGGTCTAGAACTCAGGAGGGAATTGCCATTTATTTAGCAAATACCTGTAGAGCACTTACAAGTGCCAGGCCCTATTCTACGCGGTTTGCCGCTCTTAACCTATTTAAACCCTTTAACGGCCTGAAGAGGAAGTGACTGCTGTCCCCTCCCCACCCACTTTAAAGGCGAGGACTCCGGAGACCAGAGCGGGTCGCCGGCCCAAGGGCCCATGGCTAACGAGTGGCGGGGCCAGGGCTTGAGTGTGGGGGCCCCGCTCCCAGCTCTGCTCTCAGCCATCGCTGCAGGATTCCTAGCCTCCATCAACGCGAGCTGCAACGTTCATTCATTCCACAGAGCATTCTGACCTGTAAATATATTAGCCTTGTATTCCTATTTTAAGACCAAGCCGTGGCCGGGAGGAAACAGATAAGGAATGCGTGCTTCCCGAGCCTGGGGCCTGGCAGCCCCTCTCGTCAGGGTGGATCAGGGGAACTGAGCAGCAGATGGGTGAGGCCTGGGTGGGGTGCGGGGGGCTCCCTGCTGGACTGCCTGTCTGCCGGCGGAAACCACTAACTGGACATCACAATGCACAAGCCACCGCAAACAAATTTACTAAACATGTGGGAACATACCAAGAGAGGAAAGGGGAAATGGAGCTGCAAACCAAAGACGGGCAGGCCCTGGGGTCAGCGCTTGCCCTGAAAGAAGACGTCCGAGTGCGCACAGAAACAGGCGAGCTATTCGGGGGCGGGGCGCGTGCACTTTCTCCTCAATAACTGATGTGCATGCAGGGAGTGTGTGACAGCAGGGAATTGTCATGGTGGGGAATTGTAACCCACCCCATCGTTCTCTCAACAGTGTTTCTGTAAGTGCTGACTCTGACAGATACGCAGCTTATAGATGAAACGCATGTTTGCGTAAGAATCCTAGGAACTAACTTCAAAGATACAGACTCCGACCTTCAGGCATCCCAGCTCCGGGAAATTTGCTGACCTTCAGCCGTGGGAGCCAGGATGACGTGAAGTCGAGACGACGTGACTCTAGGATGACTGAACCAGGGACTACCACTTGCCTCATCAGAATGGACTGTGCATCCTCCCCGGTCTCTGTGGTCTGTTCCCCCTCCCTCCTTGTAAAAACCTCTGCTTCCCCTGAGAGGGGGAGATGGGCTTTGAGATGTGAGTCCCCCATCTCCCAGGGGGCCAGCACCTGAAAATAAACCCCTTTCCTGTACATCAGCACCTGCCTCTCGAGCACTGGCTTTTGTGGCTCCAGACCGGCGTACCCGTTTTTCTTGATTACAAGCAGGCACGGGACAGGGACAAATAGCAGGGGGGAAGGAAGTGGGGCTGTGGTCTCGCAAACCAGAGAGGGGAAGGCTATTGAGAGGGCGTGGCTTTGCAGGTCTGACAGCTTCGTGGAAGCCCAGCCCTGCCACTCACCAGCTTTGTGGCCTTGAACCTCTGAACCCGGGTATCTCCACCTGGGTTGAAGGGCCTGCTGGCATGTGGCAGCAGCTCTTGGTCAAGAGTGACCATCATAGCGGCTACAGGCTGTTCCTTTGAGTCCAGAGGGTGCAGCCGGAGGAGCTGGTGGGTGGGGTGGGGTGGGGTGGAATCCGGTCGGACTGGGCTGGGGGAGAAATATTTCCAACAGGGCCTCAGACTCCCGGGTCGTTCGAGCCAGTCGGGTCCAAGAAAACGCTGGCTGCCCAGAATGTGCCGACAAGCCCGTAGCAGACCGCCGTGAGAACTCTGGTGACCAGCTGGGTCCTAGCCTGCGTCTGCCACCCCGACGGGTCGTCAGGGTCACGGCTGCAGGAGGTGGGCGGCCAAGCCCAGGCCCAGCCTGTTTGGGAAGACAAGGTTAAGCGTAGCTGGAGGGCTAGCTTCCTGGACACGTGACCACTGAGGTCACAGAGAGCTGGTGCTTAGAAGGAGCACTTATGACTTCAGGGCAATGCCATGCGGTCACCATCTTAAAATTCTTCATAATTTTATCTTTGAACCTGTGTTACGTAACTGAAGCCCACGAATGATGAAGCCCCTTTGGGGAACCTAGAGCCCCAGCTCACATGTGGCCCCACCCCCTGCCTCCTAGTGCTCAAGGTCCCATCCAGCTTCACCCTTCCTGCCTCCACCCTGAGACAGCTGGTGGGGCATGGAAGAGCTGCCCCTCCCTTGGCTGGCAGAACCACAGCACCCCCCGATCCACGCATCCATTGGGGGCCGTCCTCCACCATAGCTGGGGTATATCCCATGGGAAGGGGAGATGGACTTCATGCCCCTGGCTGGGGTGTCACACTTTCATTTTGCCTTGAGTCCTGCAATTCGTACAGCTGGCCCTGTGTGGCTGGGGCAATACAGAGGAGTCATGCCCTTCAATGCTGTCCTGTGTGGTCCCCAGCACGAGGGAGTGGCTCTCCGGGGCCCCTCTGCCTCTCCGCAGGGCAACAGCGTGGCATGGAGACCAGGTGGCTCATCCCACAGAACCCTCAGCCTCCTCTGGGAGCCAGCACCCCTGATCTCCACAGGGAGAAGGGCGCTTCCTGCAGAAGATGGCAAATGACTTGACTCTTTCAGAAGGAGCAGGGCTGGGCCAGGCCAGGAAACGTGCTCCAGGCTGGAGGAACGGCATTTGCTAAGATTCCTAAGCTTGGAATCCTCCTGGTGTTCGGGAACCAGGGCGTTGGGTGGGGCGGGTGGGAGGCTTGGAGGCAGCGAGGAGCTGCTGAGGGCTGGAGAAGGATGAGACCAGACCGAAAGGCCTTGTGCAAGAGCCAGAGACCCTTGGATTTTACCTTTCCGGCTAGCTCCCAAACCACGCCAGGCGGCCGGGAGCAGAGGCCACCGTGGCTCTATCGAAGTGCATCATTTCCTTGAAGTTTCATATCATCTCCTGATGTTATATGGGAATGATGTTGCATAAGGGAATTATGTTTTATTTTCTAAAAATATTTCAAAAGACGACCCTGAGGGACAGAATGATGCTCATGCTTTGGGAAAAAACCCACCTGTTTTCTAGGAAATGTTTCCTCCTGGGGCCGCCCCAGTGGGAGAGGCCCGGAGGGGCACCAAGGGAGGGGGATGAAAGGATGACTGCTTCATTAAGAACTGATGGATCAGTGCAGGCATAAAGAGATATTTTAAACTATGGACACAGCCCTGACCTGTGTGGCTCAGTGGGTGGGGCGTCGCACTGCAGGGCAAAAGGTCCCCGGTTCAATTCCCGGGTTGCAGATTTGGTCCTGGACAGGGCAGGCAACCGATCGATGTTTCTGTCTCACATCCATGTCCCTCTCTCTCTCTTTCTCCCTCCCTCCCGCCCCTCTAAAAATAAATAAATAAAATCTTTTTTTAAAAAAAGATAATACAAAAAATAAAATAGGTATGCAGAAATGCAGAGGTGCACAAGAGAAGTTCCTCCTCAAGAGCCTGACAGTCTAGTAGAGGAACAACCCCACACACGCTAACTGTAGGGGTTTCCTGCCGCTGCTGTAACAGACGCAGTGGCTTCA
Source organism: Mormoops blainvillei (assembly GCA_004026545.1). NCBI lineage: Eukaryota > Metazoa > Chordata > Mammalia > Chiroptera > Mormoopidae > Mormoops > Mormoops blainvillei. The sequence goes on from PVJD01001217.1 coordinate 275,115, forward strand.
GACCACACAGGTTTACCTGGAGGTCAGGAGCCTGATATGGGGCCCAGGGGCTGAAACCCAAGGGCTGGCAGAGCAGGTCCCTCTGGGGGCTGCAGGTGAGACTCTGTTCCCTTGGCTTTCGACTCCTAGAGGCACCTGCGCCCTTCTGCTTGCGGACCCTCCCTCCCTCTTCCACGTGGGTCGCTCCAGCCTCTGCTTTTATTGTCACAGCTCCTCTGACTGACCCTCTTACCTCCCTCTTTTGAGGACCCCACTAGATAAGCCAGGGTGATCTGCCCACCTCAAAGTCCTTAACTTAATCACACCTGCAAAGCCCCTTTTGCCACGTAAGGTCACATATTTGCAGGGGTCGGGGATTAAGATGTGGACGTCTTTGGGGGACCATTCCTCTGCCTACCGCACTCATGATTACAAGTTGTGTATCAAAGTGGGAGAAAGGGATTTAATGGTCCAAGAAGGCAGAGGTGACATGTGCCTGACTGAGGCGATCTGAGAAGACCCTACGGAGGAGGTGGCACCCGAGCCGAGTGACAGAGTGGGGAGCTTTCCAGGAAGAAGACAGCCCGGAGCACAGGCGCTGAGGCTGAGAGGGTGCTGGCTGGGGCGCCAGGCAAGTGGAGGGACGCACGGACATGTCTGTCATCGTGCCCGTACACCCTTCCCTTCGAGGGATGCTGTCGCAGGGGCCCCTCAAAGCCAGATGGCCCCGACCTCCCCATGGCCCCAGCTGGCAAGAGCAGGGCGGGGTGGGCTGGCTATGCTGACCACCTGGCCGCACCTGAGAGCCAGGACGACTGGCCGGTGGCTCTGTCTCAGGGATCTGGGCTGGGCGATAGGGTGAGCACCCTGGGGTGGGGGTGGGGGTGGATGCTAAGAGGGCGGGCAGCAAGAGGCCCTGAGTCAGGAGGGGCCGGAACGGCTTCGAGGGCGATGGTCCTGGGGAAGCCATGTGCCAGCGGAAGGCATGAGTGCCAGGAACGAATAAGCCACAGCGCTTGGCTGGCTGCCGGCCCCCAGGGGTGCCCCCATGGTGCGGGGGACCATGAAGACCTCCTGCGCTGGCAGGAGCAGGGCTCTGGCCGAGCCCGGGACACAGGCTCTCTGTGGTCCTGTCCTTCCCTGACTCTCCTGTGCCCCATCCTGGCCCCAGTCCCGGGAACACTGGAGCAAGCCCCTGGGCCCAGCCACCGAGGCCTGGAGTCCACAGAGCAGCAGCAGGGGACCAGGCCGGGGGGGTCGCGGAGAAGGCAGGGGTCAGGCCTCACTCCCCGCTCCTTCCCTCAGACAAGCTCCTCCCCGGCAGCATCTGCAGACCCCCACCCACCTCCCTGCCCACCCCTCTACCTCCAGCCTCACCTCGGTCTCTGGGAGCTGGGCGTGGTACCCCGAAGGCGAGCGATGCCAGAGCCGTGGGCCCCAGCTCTCCCAGATCAAGTGAGCATGTGCTTCCACAGGTGAGCTCTGTGCCAGGACCTCCACGGGGGCTTTAGAGCCAACCTCCCTGGATTTTTGTAGAGTAGGAAAGCCGGCTAGGTGACTCTCTCAGGGTCACGTGGCCGTGCAGAACTCTCTGTCCAACAGCCCTGCTCTGAAATCCTGCCGTGATTCCAGAATACGCCAGTTCTCTAATGTATCTACCTGATGTTATCAGCGCCCACAACGAGCTGGTTATGGGGACACACACGCGTTACGTACACACACCAGAGCTCATGTGGCCCATTTCGGACCCTACAAAGTGTCGTACGAAAATACCACGATAGGACCTTCCAATGGCGAGGGGCTCAGGGTGGGAGGGTAGCAGGGGTCAGGAAAGGCCTCTCGGGGCGGATAACTTCTGAGCAAAGGGCAGAACAATGGTGTGGGCCAGCCGTGCGAAACTGCGGGCAGAGCCAGCGTCGCTGGCAGGCTGTTAACCACGAGCTCGCTGTTTATTAGAGGCGTTAAGTCAGCAGCATAAATTCCTGGGCTGCATTTGCAAGGACTTTGGGACAGTAAGTGGCTAGGAAACGTTCACAGTGGTGGCTGCCACCACAGCGTAGGGATATGGAGGCTTACGGGCAACAGGGCCCGCATATCAGTGTCTGAGTGCCCCCCCCCACCCCCGTGGCGTGTCCCACCCACAGGGAGCGGTTCCATCTCAGCTTGTCCTCTGTTCAGCTTTCCCGCCCGTCGAGCCAGACCTTCCCTGATAAAGTGGGCTCTTGCAGGTTGTACCAGTCAGGTGGGAAAGAGGAGGAAGAGGCAGGGTCCCACCGCTCCGTGGGGGAGGGCAGTGAATGGAGGTAGGGGGGCTCTCAGAAGCAGGTCTGTGAACTCTGTGCCGCCTTTCCAGTGTGTGACAAGTACAAGAAAAGGACTTGAACGGATTGGAATTGCCCGTGGAGGCTGGGCCGTGCTCTCTGGCCTTGGAGCCCTCCTGGACTGGATGGCGCGGGTCACAGTCTTGTACATGTGGCGTGTGCATGTGTAGCGATGGCCGTAAGTAGGAGTCTGGAATCTATTTGGAAGGTCATGGGAGGCCACAGAAGACATTACTGAGCGGAGAAGCGATACAATGTCATGTATGTCTTAACCATGTCACCCAGACTGATGCACAGGGGCTGGTGGGGCGGGGGTGGGGGGAGCAGCATGAGCCAGTAGAAGGCTTTGAGCTGCCCCCATGGCCCGTGCCATGGAGGCCGGGCACACCCGCACCACCCCTGCCCAGCCTGGCTCTCCCGGTTTAGAGCCAGCCCGGGCCACTTCCCTGTTCCCCAGCCCCAGTCAACGCAGGGGCGGATGCGCAGATCGGCTCTCTCCTGACTCCACGGGCCCCTGCACTCCCCCCACTCAGTATCCCCCACCCTGTTCCCAGGCTCTTCGTGAGGGCACCACCGTCTCCCGTGCACACAGACGCCATGACAGCAGCAACTCCGCAACAACAGCAAGGAAGCCCGACCGCAGTGCGCCAGCCCAGAGCGCCGACCACCTGAGAGGCCACGCCCTCCAAGCACAGCCCATTCCGAGTGCCCCTCCTCACCCAGCTTTGACACGGCGGCAGGGTGACGTTTCAGTGGTGCAGGAATAAACAGTGGCTGCACCTGGAACCCCTTCCCGCGGGCATGTTTCTGACCCAAAATGACTGGACAAGGGAACAACAGGGACTTGATATGAGCTGGAGGGCAAGGTGGATTTTAGTAAGGGGGCCTTAGATCACCCATAAGGGGGAGGATTCTCCACACACAAAATGGTCCAATTAGATTATATCCATGAATCCATTCTCAAGCCCATCAAAAAGCCTACTTTCTACAGAGACTAAAATCTGCGCATATTTGCATCAACCCCCCCCCAATCAATTTAACACTCTGGGGCTTGAGTCTCCACCACCGTGCCATGGGTTATAATAATCATAATAGCTTTGCGACTAGCCGCCGCGCTGGGCCCTTCCTGTATATCTCATTTATCCTAGGCAACGAACTCCGGAGGAGGTGCCCAATGACATTTCTAAAGACGAGAAGGCATGCGAAGAGGTGTTAAGTGTCTGTGGTCGCCCAGCTGGTAGAAAGAGGAAGAAAGAAGAAAGTAGATCCACCCTGCTTGAGGGTGTAAATTCTCAACCATCAGTTCCTAACGGATCAAAGCAACCTGACGGAAGGACGCCCTGAGTGGACGAGAGGGGTTCTATGGAAAGTGAGCTCGCGGCGCGAGCCGGTCATAAATCCCTGCCCGGGCAGGTCCTGGCAGGCACAGAACCTCCACAGTAAAAGGCTTATCTTGGCCTCAAGCAAGCCCTGTGCGCGGTTCTTGTGCCTCTAGGTGAACACACCTTTGAGAGAAGGTGCGACCTCCGCAGAGACCTAGTCTTGTTAACTCCCCTGCACTCCCCTCCTCGCCCGACTTCCTCCCACTCCACGCCGACTTCCTTGCATTCCCTCCTTAATTTCAAATGCATAAAGGAAACGGCAAAACTGTTATTGTCAAAAGATTTGAGACTTTGCTTCCCGGCAGTGTCCTCGGTTTTGGCTCACATAAATTCCTAAAACTTCTCTACAGGTTTGGACGTTTCTTACGTCAACAACTGGTCCAGACGTGCCTCCGTAGCTCCCTGCCGGCTGCTCCTCTGGTCAGAGAGGACGACAGGTGTTCCTGATCCCGTTCTAGCAGCGCCGCTCCAGGGCCTACCCTGCCCCTTCAGGCAGCTTCTCTCCTCTGGGGCCATACCCCTGACATGGGCTCATCACTGGACCTGGTGGGCCTGGGCCTTCCTTCTGTGCTCCCCCGCCCCACGCCCCCCAACCTGGAGCTCCGGGGGGGCCTGGGGAAACCTCAGTTCCTGGCAGGCCAGGCCACTCTGCCCGTCGCGTGTGGGTCCGAGCTTCCTGCAACCCAGGGACCCCCCTCAACCCTTGCCTGCCGACCAACACTTGCCTGTCTTAGCTTAGGCTGCGGTGACAAAAGACCACAGACTGGGCAGGCCAAACAACAGAAATCCATTTCTTGGAGGCTGGGAAGTTCAAAGCTGAGGTGTCAGCAGGGTCTAGTTCCTGGTGAGAACCCTCTCCCAGGCCCTTCTGTGGCCGCCTGCGCACTGTGAGCTCGCACGGCAGGGAAAGAGACGGACTCTGGCATCTCTTCCTCTTCTTACGAGGACACCAGTCTATTGCATTAGAACTTGACCCTGATGACTTCATTCAAGCTTTCTTACCTCCTTCAAGGCCCCACCTCCCATACAGTCACGTGGGGGTTAGGGCTTCAACATGAGAACTTGGGGGACACAATTCGACCCACAGCACCCACCTAATCAGCAGCAAGTCCTACCGTTTCTTCCTCCCCGTCGTGGATCGAACTGTGTCCCCCAGAAAGGTTTGCTGGAGCCCCCGCCCCAAGCACCTGTGAATGCGACCTCACTTGAAAACAGCCTGCAGGTATGACTGTGTCTAGGGTGGGTCCTAATCTAGTATGACAGGTGTTCCTATAGAAGAGGAGAGGCAGGGACACACAGGAGGAATGTCGTGTTAGGACAGTGGAGGCAGACACTGGAGTGACGCGGCTGTCGGCCGAGGAACCCCAAGGACTGCCACATGGCCACCAGACGCCGAAAAGGCAGGCAGGCCTCTCTGAAGCTGGAGTTTCAGAGGCAGGCAGCTCACCTTGCACCTGGGTTTCAGCCTCTGGCCTCCGAACCTCCGAGACTGCACATTCCTGCTATTCCAAGCGACCCGGTTTGTAGGGCTTTGTCATGGTGGCGCCTGGAAGCTAACACACTCCCAGAGAGTGCTCGTGCCTGCCTGCCTCCCACCTGTTCCCCAGCCCCAGTCAACGCAGGGGCGGAACACCCCCCCAGACCGCCTCCCCTCCCAGCCCAGGCCCTGCCGTCTCTCTTCCCCTTTCACCGGGCAGCCCCTACAAGCCAGGCAGGCTGTCCCTTGTGGGTACCAAGGTACCTGGGCTGTCTGTCCAACGCCTTTGCCCTCTGCCTCAGCAGGGCTCTCCCTTGTCCTCTGGAGAGCTCTCACTCATTCTTAAAAACCCTGATGGGAGTCATCTCCTGGGTGGGCCATCGTGACGTCCAGGTAGAGCCAATCTCTTTCCTCATGCCCACCACGCTGCAGCCGGTTTAATCACGTCTTATTTTTCTGTCTTCTTCCCCTGCCTGTAGGTATCAGCACTGAGGAGTGAGGGGGATGTCCCGTGGCCAGTGCAGGCAGTTGGATGCACGGTGGGCGGGCCGGGTGGCTGCGGGGCGGCGGTGAGCAGTGCGCTGTGTGCTGCACCCCGGCGTTAGCAGGGAGGGATCAGCATTTGTGGGACCGGATGCTTTCACAGTGTGGGGACGGGGCTCTTTAAGAAGAAGAACACAGAGGCAGGTTCTGGACTTCAGGAGGGGGCTGTGCCCGTGAGGGGCTGACGCTTCCTTGGGATGATGGCAAGTTCACGTAGTTCTGCAGGAAAAAGCCAAGTTGTGGGTTTAGGTGCAAAGAGGCCGCAGTGCCTGGGTCCTGGGCACAGGGCAACTGCATGTTGCCTCCCCACTTCCTCCCTGTGCAACCGCTGACCGCAGACAGCACTTTCACCCAGACGGCTTCCCCTTGAGAGCGCAGGTCTGTGGCAGCCCAGGAAAGCCCCGGACCCGGCAGCCTGGGCTGAGTCAGCCACCCCCCGACCGGGGGAACAACGGGGTCAGTGCGGCTGCTGGGACTCTCCCTCCTTCTACTTTCCAAACCGGGCCCCTGGCTGCATACAGGGTCAAGGGGGCCAGGGTTTCTGTCACTTGCTTGCAGGCCGGTGACCTTGGAGGGGCCTTACTGTCCCGTGGAGGATGTTTTACTTCCCAATGACCACGGGCTGGTGATGTATTGATACAATGACAGGAATTCATCCTCCCACAGTCCTGGAATACAGAAGTTCAAGCCCAGGGGTCATCAGGCCTCACGCCCTCGGGGGGTTCTAGGGAAGACCCTGTACCACCCAGCCTCAGGTCACTCCCTAGCTGGTGGCCACAACCCTCCTGTCTCTGCCTCCACTGTCACGTGGTCTCTGCTCTGGGGCCTCCTCTTCCTACAAGGACACCTGTCCCTGGATTTAAGTCTCCTCCTAAATCCAGGAAGATCTCACCTCGAAATCCTGAACTTACATCTGCAAAGACTTTCTCCAGAAAGGGACACATTCACATGTGAACAGGAGTTAGGACAGGGACGTATCTTCTGGAAGACACAATCCTGCCCAGCACACCTGGGGACAGTGACCTGTCCCCATGGATGGGGCTGGTGGAGAAGAAGTGAGGCAGAGAAGCGGGGGCCTGGAGGCCGCCTGCAACGGCAGGGGTGGGGGCGGAGGGGCCCAGCTCCACCGCGCAGCAGTCCCCGCCCCAGGGAGAGCTAGCCCAGGGGCCCCCCAACCACACGCCTGTCTGTGCGGGCGGGCCCTCCGCCTCTCCTAGCTCCCCTGCCTGAGCAGCAACGCTGTCAGCTCCTTGGAGGGTGGGGGCAGGACTGCGTTTTACACCCGCTGCCGCCACACCACAGCTGCGAAGGAGCCCTAGCCCCCTCCCCCATCCCAGCTCTCATCTCTGCCTCCCTCCCTCTTTCCTGTGGCCTAAATTCCTGCTGCTTCCTTCTCTCTCCTCACTCCCTGGCTCCCCTGCACTCCCCCGACGCCTCTCCAACCAGAGGCTGACAGCCTCCTCCTGGGCATCCTCTCTCAGGAGGACCCCCCCGCCTCCCCACCGCTGGAGTAAGGGAGGAGAGGAAGGCACCCCCTCCTGAGCCTCCACCACGGAGGAACTATGGCCGCGGGCACGGGCACCAGCTCCAGGTGACATCCCTGCATGGGGGTGAGCTTGGGCCTGCCTCCTCTCTGCCTGGACCTCCCCTGGGATCCCCTGCCTGCAGTCTGATCACGCGTGCCCCCCTCTCTGGAGCAGCGGCCTGGCAGCAGCCCCCCACGCCCCGCCGCCAGGGCTCTGCCTGGCTCCTTCCCCGGGCGGTTGCCTCGGAGGCGGGGGCTGAGCAAGGGCCCATCTGGTTCTGAGTCAGAACTTCTGCAGAAGTTTCTCATTTCCATTTTCTAGCTCCGGTGCCTGCATTTGGTCCTTATCTGCCTCCTGACTCAATTTCCTGGTGACCCAGGACAAAGAGGGCAGAGGGCAGAGGGTGACATTAATGGGCACCTCAACCGCTCACGTTGGGGTTCCCAGCATCTTAGGTTTGTCTGTTTTCTGCAGGACGGCGATGAAGCGGTGAGGGCAGCTGGGGCCAGGGGGCGATGCTCAGTGACGCCTGCTTGACGCGTGACCCCCAGTTCCAGAGAGGGACATGAGGCACCATGGCTCACGGAGGCACGTGTTTTCCTGACCCTGATGTGGTGACTCTGACGTACAGGCTCCAGGTCCTTAGAGACCTGGGGAGGGGGCCGCCCACATGGCCTTTGGTGCCCAGGGGCCGGTGGTGGGTGTCCAGGACTCCCTTCCCCCGTCTGCTCCTTCCCAACCCTCCCCTCAGGCATCACTTTCCTGCAGAGGAACCCACCTTGTCCGGAAGTGCACGTTGGGCTATTGTCCGGCATTTCCTCCTTGGCAGTGGCCTGGGTTCCGGAGCTGCCCAGCTCCTGCCAGTGGCCAGGCCCGGACTGTCCCAGGGGCCCTGGGCTGAACAGCTCAGAGTCTCTGCGGAAGCCATCAGTCAGTCAGTCAGTTAGTCAGTCAACAAACACTGGGGCCCTGCGACAGCTGGGACTCAGTTCCTGCCCTCGAGGTAAGGGTGTGGTGACAGGCTCTGAGCCAGACCACTCGGACCATCTAGAATCACTCTACACCATGGACACTAAGAGATCACAAAACAGTTGTTGTAAGTGTGGTAAAATCCTTAAATGGTAAAAGCGACAGAATTTCCCATTGCAGCCCTTCTAAGGGTACAGCTCAGTCGCACAAAAGATATTCAAACTGTTGTGCAACTATCACCACCTTCCATTTCCAGAACTTTCTTATCTTCCCAAATGGAAAGCGTCCCCATGAAACACTAACTCCCCCTTCCCACCCCCAGCCCCTGGCCCCCACCATTCCTTTCTGTCCCTACGACCCTGACGACTCTTGGTGCACATTCTGTTGTACACAGAAAGATACGTTAGCTGTGCTTCTGAGGCTGGCTTACCTCACTTCGCATTGTGCTCTCGAGGTTCTTCCAGGTGCTAGCGGATGTCAGCGTGGCCCTCATTTTTAAGGCTGGGCCTCTGCCGTGTGCCCGCCCATAGGTCCATGGACCATGGGGTTGCTTCTGTCTTTTGGCTGTTGTGACTAATGTGCTGTGAACATGGGTGTGCAGGTAACTTCGAGACTCTGCTTGCAGTACTTTTTTTTTTAAAGTGGTATTTTTTTAGAGATTTTATTTATTTATTTATTTTTAGACAGAGGGGAAGGGAGGGAGAAAGAGAGGCGGAGAAACATCCATGTGTGGTTGCCTCTTAAGCGTCCCCTACTGGGGACCTGGTCCGCAACCCAGGCATGTGCCCTGACTGGGGAATCGAACCAGTGACCCTTTGGTTGCAGGTCCACCCTCAATCCATTGAGCTACACCAGCCAGGGCAGCTTGCAGTTCTTTTGAGTACATGCCCAGCAGTGGGATTGCTGGGTCACAGACAGAGACAGAGATGAAGAGAGACAGGTACAGACAGACAGAAACACAGAGAGAGAGACAGACAGTGAGACGCAGAGAGCAATAGACAAAAATGAGATAGACAGGCAAAGAGAGGCACAGAGGGAGAAAAAGAGAGAGCGAAACAGGGAGAGACAGACAGACAGACAGGCGGTTGCTGAGACGCCCCTGAGCGGTGGGGGACGGGGGTGGATCCCCTGCTTACTCCAGACCGCAGACGCTGGGCCAGCCTGACTTTCTCCACGTCTCGGTTAGACAGCCTGGCGGGAAGGTGCAGGGATTTGCAGCTCCCTCACTTACCAAGCTATATAAAGGCCTCCCCGTGCCCCGGGGGGTGGGGGGGCAGGGCTCCCAACTCAAGTATATCATGTGATGACAAGACTTTTGGCCCAAAGAAAACAGCCCGGAGAAGCCCGGCTAGTTCTCACATCAGCACCATGTCATCAAGTGTGAACTGTCTTGTGGTTAAGGTTGGTTTGGGTGGCTTCCAAAGCAAGTTCAAGTGGCTTTGGCTCAAGAGATGCGCTCTTGCCGCCGCGCACGCACCTGCGCATGCGTGGTGCGGCTGTGTGCCTGGGTTGCTGCGTGTGGCTCCGCGTGAACGACAAGGCTCTGAATCCTCACCCCCCACCAATGTGGACGTTGACAATTTCCGTTTATACGGCAGTGCTTTCCTGCCTCTTCCACCTTTGGTGGCCTCATCTGGTCATCACAACACCCGGGAGAAGGGTACCCAATACCTATAGCTTTATGGAGGACGGGCCAGCAGCTTAAAGGGTCACCCCGTGCCCCAGCACTAGGACGAGGTGGCCAGGACGGGTACGCAAGCTCTAGGACGCGAACCCTCCGCTGCGCCTCCCACACGCTGTGGCAGCATCCCGCCAGGCACTCCGCTAAGAAATAAGGGGGCCCCTGTGCGGGCAGGGTGGGCCCTGCCCGGGAAGCTTGTGTTTGATTACCGGTGGTGGGCGGGGGTACTGATTCTCTGCCGAGACAAGGCGTCCTTCTTGCCATGAGGAAACACCCAACCCCACATGGGAAGAACACTGAGCACCAGATTGAACCAGAGGGGAGTCCCGGAAGGCTGGTTGGGGGAGGTGTCCCATAGACTGCTCTTTGTGCCGATTTGGATTTCCGTTAGCCACCCAGGGCTGGAGCTACCCCTGGAGAAGGGGTGGCGGGCAGGGCTTTCTCCAGCTTCCTGCTGTCAGAGGGCGGCACTGTAGAGAGGGCGTCTGTCGTCACTGCTGTAGGCTGCGCTGTAGGCTGTGGCTCCACCTCTAGGCTATGCGTTTGCAGCACAGGAAGGAAAGGCGTGGGGGAGGCATGAAAGTCAAACACAAGAGGTCAGTGGAGTCAACACAACCTCTTGGGTGCGCCAGGCAGCCACCTTCGGAGCTGGGCCGTGGCCACCTCCCTGCAGAGGACAGTCTCCCCTGGCCCCTGGCGCCCAGGGCTCCCTCAGGGTGACCTAGTGAGGCGCAGGGGAGGCGGCGTGCAGCGGGCCCTGCGGGGTGCTGCTGAGCTAGGCTGGCTGGGAACCCAGTGGTCTGGAGTGGGGAGGGGAGCCCAGAGGCAGGTAGCAGGTGGGGGTGCAGATGACTCCCTGGGAGTGGCAGGTGCATCACTGGTGGGAGAGATGAGCGTGCCTGTGTGTGGCTGTGTGCACACATGTGGACACATGTGTGCTGCTTGTGTGTCTGCCTGTGCGTGCACATATGGCTGTGTATGTGTGTGCATGCATGTTGCCGTGAGGAAGTGATAGGTATAATGGGACCAGGGATGAACTTGGCTCTGAATGCCTCGAGAAGTCCAGACCCATTCCATTCTGAGTGCCACTGACCAGTGCCCAGGAGGTCACTCCGTGGGACCCCAGCAGCAGCACCGTGGACACTGGATGACAGAGAGGGGCCGGGAGACAGGTGAGGGGCTGTGTGAACGGGGCAAGTCAGGGCCACAAACTAGACACAGTGACATCTGCAGCAATGTGGCTTCCAGCAAGAGGACCCCAGAGCCTTTCCGCAGGTGCCCTGGGAGACAGCATAGCCTGGGGCCTCCCTGGGGGGCTCAGGCCCAGCTGCGAAGGTTCCACTCCCAGCTTAGCTGCTTCAAACCCATGAGATCATTGAGCCCACTGTGCCTGGCTCTCCTCACGTGCAGAGCAGAGCTAATCATTTTTCCAACACATGGGAGACACAGACAAGGTGACAGGACCCAAGTGGCTGGCAAAAATATAAGAAATGAACAAATGGCAGCTACTACTCTCATGATAACACAGACGTGAGGCCCATTTTCATCTGTTGGCTTGACCACAGTGTCCTCCCGAGGCACTCGGCCTCCCGTTGCCGTGTGGGCTGTGAGCACGCTGGCCGCGCAGACAGCAGCGCACGCACCCTGTTCGCCGTGGCAGACCAGCGAGCCCCGCGGGCCTGGGCCCCCCGGAACAGCTGGCCCCTGGCCAGAGTGCCCTGAGATGTCATTCCCAGGAGTCTTTCACCCACAACCCCAGACGCAGGCCAAGTTCTCTGTGCCCGGAGCCAGCTTTGCCTGACGCCCTGTGTCTGTGGCTTCCAGGGGCCCGTGTTCTGCATGGACCGTGGGCACTCAGTGCCATGTAGGCGGCACTTGGCCTTACTGCTCTGAGCCCCAGCTCAGCCTCCACGCAGCGCGCCGTAGCCCACGCCCCTGCCTGCTCTCGCGTTGCTCCAGCCTAGCAGGGACCCTGTCACCTCGGAGCAAATGCAGTGGCCAGGTGAGGGCTGAAGTGGGGGTCTCTGGGGGGGTGCCCAACCTAGTCTGGGCTCAGAGGAGAAGTCTCAGGGAGGTGGTGTCTACATGGAGGGGAGGTGGCCCAGTCCCTGGCCTGAAGAGCCAGTGCTCCGGTTGGGGACACAGGCATTTATGCATCCCGTCGTGACTTCTGCTTCCAGCACTGACAGAGCAGCTTATATCCAAACACCCACCCTGCAGAAAACAACTGTGAAACAGTCCAGATTTGGACTGGGAGAAATACAGAACAACATCGGTCTGAGAGCTGATAGAGGAGCTAAGGCCACGTGGACTCCAGGGGCCATATCCCGGGAAGAGAGTCAGCAGGGCCGGGTCCACTTGCTCCCTCAAGGGCACAAGCCAACTCGAGGAGCGAGACGCACCAGCTGGACGCTACGCGCCCACGGAACGAGGCGGGAGTCGGGGCCAGCAGGGCAGCTGGGACCGAAGGGCCCCAGGAAAGGAAGGCCGACGGGCGGGGAGGCCGGCCTTCTGTGCAGCTGCCGCGCTCCAGATGTTTGCTGAATCCTGAGCGCTCAGAGGCGAGAGGCCAAGAAGCCAAGAAAGAAGTGGCTGCCGAGAGGCTGAGAGGACGCGCTGGCATTTGGCGACCTCAGGATGCCGAGGGAAAGATGACCGGGGGTCAGGGCCATCGAGGAAGGTGGGCCTCGGTCAGCACACGGGCTTCGGAGGAGCCCCCGCAGGGTGTGCCCTGGCTGGGCTGCGTCACAGAGCCTGACACAGCCGCAGTGTCTCCTGTCTCCTCGTCGGTCCCGGTGGTTCTGCTCTAGGCTCACCTCCAGCCCAAGGGAAACCAAACCCTCTCTGAAAAAAGGTAGAGCCCCCAGAAGCTCTGTGATTTTTTTCAGTCTGGTATTATAATAATAATAATAAACAATAACAATAAAGACTAGGTCTATCAGCGAACAGTCAATAAAAGAAAAAAAACCCCACAAAGCAAAACCAAAAACCCCACACAACGGGAGCGAACCCCCAGGTGTTGCAAATACTGGGTTTGAAATGTAACTAAAATGTTTGACCTATAGATGTCACCATGAAGCATGTCAGGAAACTAGAACTGACAAAAGAGAGCCCAGTGGAAGTCACGGAACTAAAAATGTGGTACGTAAAACGGGCAGTTCAGTTGAGGGCTTCACAGCAGAGTAGCCAGAGCAGGAAGGAGGGTTCAGGAGCTAGACTTGCGCTTTGGACGGAATGCTCGGGCTGCAGCGTGGGATGGAAAGTCTTCAGGGAAATGAACATGAGAGAAATGGGAGGTTCTGCGTAAAACGTTAACATGTGAGAAATTACAACCCCAGGAGGGAAGGGAGCGGGTGATGCCGAGGTGATGCCTGAAGGAATAATGGCCGTCCTGGCTGGTGGGGCTCAGTGGACTGAGCGCCGGCCTGTGAACCAAAGGGTCACCGGTTCGATTCCCAGTCAGGGCCCATGCCTGGGCTGCATGCCAGGTCCCCAGTGGAGGGGCGCACGAGAGGCAACTGCACATGGATGTTTCTCTCCCTCTCTTTCTCCCTCCCTTCCCCTCTGTCTAAAAATAAATAAATAAATAAAAAGAAAGAATGGCTGAGTGTTTCCAAACTGACCAAAGACACCAAGCCACAGGCTTGAGAAGATCTAGAACACCTGGGCGCTCATTGCCAAACTAGTGAAAAATAAAGTCAAAGAGAAAATCTGAAAAGCACCCAGCGGAGAAGATGCAATCAGGTTTAATGGAGCCAGGATGGAACTAAGAGGTGACGTCTTAAAGAAATGATGGAAGTGAGAGACAGTCTCCAAGGAGTTCTCTAGCAGGCTAAACGAGCCTTCAGAAATGAGCACGAAGATGATTCCCGAACACCGGGAGCTGTCAGGGTATCTCAGCAGCCCACCCATATTCAAAGGAACACTAAAGGATCGTAGGGCAGGAGGAAAATTATCCCAGACAAAGGGGGTAAAGTAAGAATACAGAGAGCCAACGTATAAAGGTAGATAAAACTCAATAGATATTGACTTTAAAATAATATCTTGTGGGATTTAAAACATATGTACAATAGAAATAATTAACAAGAAAACTTGCCAATAAGAACTTAAAGATCTGTAACAGGAGGCTTCAAGCTCAAGTCTCATCTGAGATGTGGGCAAAAAAATAAAGCGTGCACCTCTCAGAATACTGGTATGCATACTGCCACCTAGTGGCAGCATACAACAATTGCAGTGAAATGGTAAGAAAAAAGAGTTATAAGGTATAGTAACCAAAAACCTAGTTATCAAGTGACTGTAAACATGGCAACCTGGCATCACGTTGTTCAATAAATAGTTGTTGAATGAATAGATCATTGTCATGTTTTCTTCCCCTATTTCTTTTCAAGAAAAAAATCACACTAAAACAAATTTATATCTGCTCCTTATAAAGAATTCAAAACATCCTGAGAAACCAACACAAATCCCACCAGCCAGAACAACCCATAACATTAGGTGAACATCGTTTGGGACGCCTTGCTATGTCAATACCCACAGAGAAGAACGGGTAGAAATACTTTTATAAAACTAGAGAAGAATTATTTTTCAGATACACTTTTAAATTTAGTTTTACCTCAATTTAACAAAAGAAAAAGGAAGGGACTTCGATGGGATTACTGAGCCCGTGCAAATACGACCTCTGCACATCAGCTGCTTCCGTCAAACCTCCCTGGGGCACATCAAGGGTTGGAGTCCTTATACTTTTTCAAGGACACGTTTTCATTTTTGTTTGTATAGACTGACTACTTGCTGTACCAGATGAGTTAGTTGACCCAGCCAGACTGACACAAACACGCAGCTCTGAAGATAGGAAGCCCTTCTACACCAGTTGGTGACTACCCACCACCAGACTCTCTGGGAGCGGGGCTCCCTCTGTCTTGACCGCCCTGATGCCACCACCAGGACAAACCCCCACCCATCATCTCCCCGGGACCCAGAGCTACAGAGGACATGGGACTCGGGTCCCGCCTTCAACACGTACCTCTTCGCCCCAGGAGCTTAGTTTTCGTCAGTTTTATATAACGGTCATCTCTCTGCATAAGGCTGTAGAAAGTACTCAGTCTGAACACAGTTCGAAACCCCTGCTCAACATCAGCCCTTGGGCCCTGGCCAGCCGGCAGCATCCCGGGGTTTTGGAGAATAGAGATCCTTCTGCCTAACCACACGAAGCTCATTAAAAAGTCGAAGTTCAGGTCTGTGTCACGGTGTAATTACCTTGCATCCTGATTGGCAGCAGACACGGGCCTGTGGGTATGGAGCCTGCCTGAGAGCCAGCGCCAAACCGCCAAACCGGATGAGACAGGACGTGCGGGGGCCCAGGCTCACGTGGAGGCGGCGGGAAGGGAGTGAGCTTTGCTGGGGCTCTGCCCGGGCCAAGCCCTGTGCCCAGGGGCTCACAGTCCGGATCCTCTCCAATCCTGGGAGAGGTGTTGCCTCCCTCCCTCCCTCCCTCCTCCCTTCCTGCCACATTTGCTGAGCACCTGTCTCGGCCGGTCCCGGGCACAGGGTAGAAAGGCAAAGCTGTATCCCCAAGACTGCCCGGCCCTGCAAGAGCATCAGCAAGAAGATGGCGTGACTGCAGTGGGTGTGGGGTGCTGGGGGAGCCCCAAGAGACTGAGGGGAGGCCCCCTCAGAGGACTTAAAGCCAGAGCCAGGACCTGAAAGATGAGGGAGGGCATTTCAGGTGTGTGAAGGCACCGAGGCAGGAAAGAGCCCACCCAGCCTGGAGACTGCGGGGTGGGGGGGCCGGCCCCCCTGCAGAATCTGGAGCCCAGGTCCAGGGAGTCTGCGGGGTGAGGCCGGGGTCCCGGGGCTCATTTCCTGGACCCTCCGCCCCCTTGATCTCCTTGGCGCCCTGGCTGGGCTGCACACCGGGAGGCTGTGAAGTTGGAGAAAGGAGTGAGGAGGGAGGGGCCGGCTGGTGCCTGTTTCTGGATCGCCTCTCAGGAATCTGCCCCTCCTCCTCCTCCTCTGACATCAAGGCAACCGGGTGGCAGCTGGGGGAGCGGCCTGGGAGCTGGGCTCTGGGGAGGGGAAGTTAGGCAGGGGTGGGAAGAGGGCAGCTCTGGGGCCTGTGCCAGCCGCCGCCCCCCACCCCAACCTCAGCGTTGGCATATAGAACCAGGGCCCAGCAACCCGGTGGCCCGCAGGACCGTGAGCGGCTGTCCGCTCCCGTCAGCCCAGGTCCCCCAGGAAGCAGGTGCCCCGGCTGAGCTCAGTGGGGGGAGGGCAGTAAGGCAGGGGCTGGGGAGCACCTGGCCGCATCCCGCAGCTGGACAATCCCTCCCCTGCCGTCCCCCCTCAACCCCCCCGCTACCCCTCCCTCTCCGTGGGTCTGGGCCTCGCCCACCCGCCTCCTGCTCCATTTTCTGGGCCGTCCCAGAGGATCTCTGCTACTCTGAGAACAGGCAGTTCCTGCCTGGCCCGCCCTGCTGCCTCCCTTCTCTTCTGCCCGCCCCCAGCTCC